>PVKS010050405.1:0-11570 GCA_004027875.1 Aplodontia rufa
CCCCTACCAAGAACCAACCAAGACCACCACGGAAACAACTAAGTAAGACTCAATGAATACGAAACAACTGCACACTTCTATCTTAACACTGAATGTGAATGGTCTAAATGCACCACTCAAAAGACACAGACTTGCAGACTGGATCAAAAAACAAAATCCAACCATATGCTGCTTACAAGAAACTCACCTAACAGGCAAAGACATCCACAGATTAAGGGTGAAAGGATGGAAAAATCTACGACGCTCATGGCCAAAAAAACAAGCCTGTGTCGCTATACTTATATCCGACAAAGTAAACTTCAATCACAAATCAATCAAAAGAGATAAAGAAGGCCACTACCTAGTACTAAAAGGAACCCTTCAACAGGAAGAAATAACCATAGTTAATATCTACTCTCCAAACAACACTGCACCCAATTACGTGAACAAATTACTTCACGACATCAAACCTTTCCTGGATCATAACACAATAATACTGGGAGACTTCAACACTCCGCTGTCACCATTAGACAGATCATCAAAACAAAAAATCAATAAAGAAATAGCTAGCCTGAATAATTTCATAAACCAAATGGACTTCACAGACATATATAGAGTTTTCCATCCTAAATTAACAGAATACACCTTCTTCTCAGCAGCACATGGATCCTTTTCCAAAATAGATCATATATTGGTTCATAAAGATAATCTCAGCAAATACAAGAAAGTAGACATTATTCCGAGTGTCCTCTCAGACCACAACGCTATAACTCTACCAATCAACAGCGATAGTCATAACAGAAAACACACATATTATTGGAGATTGAATAACACCCTATTAAATGAGGAATGGATCAAAGAAGACATGAAAGAAGTAATCCACAAATTCTTTGAGGAGAACGAAAATGAATACACAACGTATCGAAACCTTTGGGACAGCATGAAAGCTTTCCTAAGGGGAAAATTCATAGCATTGAGCGCCCACATTAAAAATGAAGAGAGATCCCAAATAAACAAGCTTACACTTCATCTCAAAGCCCTCCAAAAGGAAGAACAAGCTATCCCCAAACCCAGCACAAAGAAGGAAATAATCAAGATCAGAGCCGAAATCAATGAAATAGAAAACAAAAAAACAATAAAAATAATTGATGAAACAAAAAGCTGGTACTTCGAAAAAATAAACAAGATAGATAGGCCCCTAGAGAATCTAACCAAAAAAAGGAGAGAAATGAGGCAAATCAACAAAATCTCCAATGAAAAGGGAACGATCACCACCAACCCCATAGAAATCCAACAAATTATAAGATCATATTTTGAAAACCTATACTCCTCCAAATTTGATAACTTGGAAGAAATGGATAAATTTCTACACACTTACAGCTGCCTAAATTAAATCAGGAGGATATTGAAATCCTAAATGGCCCAATCACAGACACTGATATCCAGTCTGCAAATAAAAGTCTACCAAAGAAGAAAAGCCCAGGACCGGATGGCTTCTCCGCTGACTTTTACCACACTTTTGAGGAGGAACTAACACCTCTCCTTACTAAGTTATTCCAAGAAATTGGAATAACTCCCATCCACTTTTTATGAAGCAACCATAAATCTGATACCAAAACCGGACAAGGATACATCAAGAAAAGAAAACTACAGACCAATATACCTTATGAACGTGCATGCAAAAATCCTCAACAAAGTACTAGCAAACCGTATTCAAAAAATTATTAAAGAAATAATCCACAATGACCAAGTGGGTTTTATCCCTGGAATGCAGGGCTGGTTCAACATATGCAAAACAATTAACGTAATCCACCTCATAAACAGAATCAAGGACAAGAACCATATGATCATCTCATTGGACTCAGAAAAGGCCTTTGATAAAATCCAGCACCCTTTTATGTTCAAAACTCTACAAAGGATGGGGATCAAAGGACCATTTCTGAACTTAGTCAAGGCTATATATGCTAAACCCTCAGCTAGTATAATACTAAATGGAGAAAAGCTGAAAACATTTCCACTAAAGTCGGGAACAAGACAAGGATGTCTGCTCTCACCTCTTTTATTCAATATTGTTCTTGAGACTCTAGCAGGAGCATTTAGGCAAGAGAAAGAAATCAAAGGGATAATAATAGGAAGAGAGGAAGTCAAACTCTCTCTATTTGCTGATGACATGATCCTGTATTTGGAGGATCCAAAAAACTCCGTCAGTAAACTGCTCGAACTCATAAGTAGATTTAGCAAAGTGGCAGGATACAAGATCAACACGCATAAATCAATAGCTTTCCTATATGCCAATAATAACAGGACTGTAGAAGAACTCAGGAATATAGTCCCTTTCAAAATAGCTTCGAAAAAAATAAAATACTTGGGAATTAATCTAACAAGGGAAACCAAAGATCTCTTCAAGGAAAATTATCGAACATTGAAGAACAAAATCCAAGATGACCTAAGAAGATGGAAAGATATCCCTTGCTCTTGGATAGGCAGAATTAATATAATAAAAATGGCCATTCTACTAAAAGCTTTATATAGATTTAATGCTATCCCTATAAAGATACATATGTCGTTCTTTAAAGACATAGAAAAAGCAATTCTCAAATTCATTTGGAACAACAAGAAACCAAGAATTGCCAAAGCACTACTAAGCAAGAAAGATGAAAAAGGCGGTTTTGCCATTCCAGATCTAAAACTATACTATGGGGCCATAGTAACAAAGACAGTATGGTACTGGTATCAAGACAGGGAAGAAGACCAATGGAATAGAATAGAAGACCCTGATACAAATCCTCAAATCTTTAAACATCTGATTTTTGACAACAGGGGACGAAATGTTACATGGAGAAGTGACGGCCTCTTCAACAAATGGTCCTGGACAAACTGGTCATCCACCTGCAGAAAGTTGAAATTAGACCCATATCTTTCTCCTTGCACAAGAATCAAATCAAAATGGATCAAGGAGCTTGGTATCAAACCAGCTACGTTGCAATTGATAGAAGAAAAAAATTGGTCCAACACTTCAACATTTAGGAGTAGGTAAAGACTTTCTCAACAGGTCTCCGAAAGTGAAGGAAGTAAAGTCAAAAATCAGTGAACGGGATGTCATAAAGCTAAAAAGCTTTTGTACTGCCAAGGAAACAATCAAAAGAATCAAGAGGTTTCCTACAGAAATGGAGAGTATCATGGACTTTGATTCCTCAGACAAGGGTCCCATATCCAGAATCTATAAAATACTCAAAAATGTCAGCTACAAAAACACCAGCAGCCCAATTGATAAATTGGCCAAAGAGCTAAATAGAGACTTCTCACCATAGGACATTGATCAAGCCAATGAATACATGAGAAAGTGCTCTAAATCATTAGTAATCAGAGAAATGCAAATGAAAACCACATTAAGATATCACCTTACACCAGTCAGAATGGCAAAGATGAAGAAAATAAACATTAATAGATGCTGGAGGGGCTGTGGAGAGATAGGCACACTAACACACTGTTGGTGGAGCTGCAGACTGGTACAACCCCTCTGGAAAGCAGTATGGAGAATCCTCAAAAAACTAGGGATGAGTCCACCATATGACCCTGCTATTCCACTCCTGGGTATCTTTCCAGGGGACTTAGAATCAGCACATTACAGTGACACAGCAATATTGATGTTCATAGCAGCACAATTTACTATTGCTAGGCTATGGAAACAACCCCGGTGTCCCTCACAGGAAGAATGGATCCAAAAACTGTGGTACATTTATACCATGGTATATTACACAGCAATTAGAAACCATGATATTGCACCCTTCGAAGCTAAATGGATGGCTATGGAAGAGATCATGGTGAGTAAAATCAGCTTAACCCAGAGATCTAAGGGTCGATTGTTTCCACTCATCTTTGGAGGTGGGGACTAAACCCTGGACAATGAGAAAGTTGGTCTATTAACATGAGTTAAATCCAGATAAGGTGTAATGCTTTACAATCTAATACTTCTTTTAGAGTTATAATGGGAAGGGGAAGGGAGGGATAAGGGAGGGTAATTGGGGGGGGGCACTCCTGGGGACAGTTGCAATGTCCAGAATATATACACATCTTACACACATTTTATATTGTTTTGTTAAAATCTTGTAAGGTTGCTCAAAAATAAAAAAATTAAAAAAAAAAAAAAAGAAAAAAAGAAACTCACCTAACAAGCAAAGCATCCACAGATTAAGGGTCAAAGAATGGCAAAAAAAAACTACCATGCGTACAGCCCAAAAAAGCAAGCTGATGTCTCCATACTTGTATCTGACAACGTAAATTTCAAACATAAATCAATCAGAAGAGATAACGAAGGAACACTACTTAGTACTAAAAAGAACCCTACAACAGGAAGAAATAAACGTAGTTAATATTTACTCTCCAAACAACAGTGCACCCAACTATGTGAATAAATTACTTCATGAAATCAAATCACTCATGGATCACAACACAATAATACTGGGAGAATTTAACACTTCTCTTTTGGTTATGGAAGTAATTATGCCGAGTGAAATCAGCATAACCCAGAGAACCAACGTCGAAAGTCTTCACTCATCTGTGGAGGCTGAAACTAGACCCTGGCCATTGAGAAAGGTGTTCTATTATCATGTGTTAAATCCAGATAAGGTGTAATCTTACACAACCTAATACTTTTTTAGAGATGTTGTGGGAAGGGGAAGGGAGGGATAAGTGTGGGTAATTGGTGGGGACACTGTTGATGGTCAATCTAATCTTCAGAATCTATACACATTTTATATTATTTTGTTAAAAACTTGTATGATTGTACTACAAATAAATTTCTCAAGTAAAAAGAAGTTTACCAAAAAGAAAAGCTGAGGACCTGATGGTTTCCCCACTGATTTTTAAAATACTTTTGAGGAGGAAATAACACCTCTCCTTATTAAATTATTTCAAGAAATTGAAAAGGAGGCAACTCTCCCATTTTATTTTTATGAAGCATCTATAATTCTGTTACCAAAACTCAAGAGGATACATCAAAAAAAAAAAAAAAAGAAAACTACAGACCAATATCCTTGATGAACCTAGACACAAAAATCCTTAATAAAGTCCTAGCAAACCATAATCAAATCTTATCAAAAAGATAATCCATCATGATCAAGTGGGCTTCATCCTAGGTATGCAGGGCTATTTCAACATATGCAAAACAATTTGATAAAATCCAGGACGCTTTTATGCTCAAAACTCTAGAGAAGATAAGGATCAAAGGAACATTTCTGAACTAGGTAAAGCTATATATATATATGCTAAACCCTCCACTAGTATAATACTAAATGGAGAAAAGCTGAAAGCATTTGCACTAAAATTTGGAAGAAGTCAAGGTTGTCTGCTCTCACCACTTTTATTCAATATTATTCTTGAGACCTAGCTGGAGCAATTAGGCAAGAGAAAGAAATTAAAGTAATAAAATAGGAAGAGAGGAAATCAAACTCTCCCTTTTTAAAATTTTTTTTATTTTTGAACAAAAAAAAGTTTTTAACACAATAATATAAAATGTGTATAGATTCTGGATATTACAGTTACCCCCAGGATTGCCCCTGCAATTACACAACTTTATCCCTCCCTTCCCATTCCCCCCTTATATCTAAAAAAGGATTATGTTGTACAGCATTATATCTTATCTGGATTTAACACATGATAATAGACAAAACTTTCTCACTGGCCAAGGTCTAGTTCCAACTTCCACAGATGAGTGGAGACAATCGACCATTAGTTCTCTGGGTTAAGCTGATTTTACTCAGCATGATTTCTTCCCTTTTTGCTGACAACATGATCCTATATGTGGAAGATGTACAAAACTCAATCAGTTAAGCTCTTGAACTTATAAACAGATTTAGCAAATGGCAGGATAAAAGACCAACACCCATAAATCAACAGCTTCCCTATACACTAATAATAATGGGACTGATGAAGAAATCAGGAAATCAGTCCCATTCACAATATTTTCAAAAACAATAAAATATTTGGAAATTAACCTTACAAGGGAAATCAAAGATCTCTACAATGAAAATTATCAGTCATTAAAGAATGAAATCCAAGATGACCTAAGAAAATGGAAAGATGTTCCATGCTCTTGGTTAGGCAGAATTAATATAGCAAAATGGCCATTCTACCAAAAGATCTCTATCGATTTAATGCAATCCTTATTATGATACCTATGTCCTTCTTTATTTATTTAGAAATTTATTTGTTGCACAATCATATAATTTTTCAATGAAATGATATCATATGAATACAGATTCTGAAGATTAGATTTATGCCCAAGAGTGCCCACCCTAATTAGCCACACTTATCCCTTCCCTCCCCTTTCCCAAACATTTCAAAAATTTTATAAAGTTGTATAACATTACAGCTTATCTGAATTTAACACGTGATAATAGATAATCTTTCTCAATGTCCAGGGTCTAGTTCTTTATAGACATAGGAAAAGAAATTTTTAAATTCATTTGGCACAATAAGAAACCTAGAATTGCAAAAACACCTCTAAGCAAGAAAGATGAAACAGGCGGTTTTGCCATACCATATCTAAAAATATACTATGGAGCTCTAGTACCAAAGACAGCATTGTACTGGTATTGAGATAAGAAAGAACAATGGAATAGAATAGAAGACCCTGAAACAAACCCTCAAATCTTTAAACATTTGATTTTCGACAAAGGGGGGCAACATATTTCATGTAGGAAAGTCAGTCTTTTCAACAAATGGTGCTGGACAAACTGGACAGCCACTAGCAGAAAGTTGAAATTAGACCCATATCTATCTCCTTGCATGAGAATCAAATCAAAGTGGATCAAGGAGCTAGGAATTAAACCAGCTACCTTGCAATTGATGGAAGACAAATTAGGTCCAACATTGCAGAATTGGGAGTAGGCAAAGACTTTCTCAACATGTCTCCTAAAGTGAAGGAAGTAAAGTCAAAAATCAGTGATTGGGATACCATAAAGCTAAAAAGCTTTTTCACTGCCAAGGAGATAATTAAAGAGTCAAGAGGTTTCCAACAGAAATGGAGAGAATCATGGGCTGTGATTCCTCTGACAGGGGCCTCACGTACAGAATCTACAAAATCCACAAAATTCTCAACTAGAAAAACACAAACAACCCAATCAGTAAATGAGCCAAAGAACTAAATAGAAACTTGTAAACAGAGGACATTGATCAAGCCAATGAATACATGAGAAAGTGCTCTTAATCACTAGTAATCAGAGAAATGCAAATGAAAAATACATTAAGATATCACCTCATGCCAGTCAGAATGGCAAAAATGAAGAAAAAAATAATAGATGCTAGAGGGTCTGTGGAGAGAGAGGCACACTAACACACTGTTGGTGGAGTTGCAGACTGGTACAGCCCCTCTGGAAAGCAGTGTGGAGAATCCTCAAAAAAACTAGGGATGAGCCCACCATATGACCTTGCTATTCCACTCTTGGGTATCTTTCCAGGGGACTTAGAAACAGCATATTATAATGACATAGCAATATCTATGTTGATAGCAGCTCAATTTACTATTGCTAGACTATGGAAACAAGCCAGATGTCCCTCACTGGATGAATGGATCCAAAAACTGTGGTACATATATACCATGGAATTTTACAGAGCAATTAGAAACAATGATATTGCAGCCTTTGAAGGTAAATGGATGGCTATGGAAGAAATTATGCTGAGTAAAATCCGCTTAACCCAAAGAACCAAGGGTCGAATGTCTCCACTCATCTGTGGAGGTTGGAACTAGACCCTGGCCATTCAGAAAGGTGGTCTATTATCATGTGTTAAATCCAGATAAGTTGTAATATTATACAGCCTAATACTTTTTGGAAGAATTGTGGGTAAGGGAAGGGAGGGATATGGGTGGGAATTTGGGGGACACTCCTGGGGGTAAATCTAGTATACAGAATCTATACACATTTTATATTATTTTGTTAAAAATTTGTATGGTTGTTCAAAAATAAAAATAAACAAAAGATGAGAAATGAGTAGTTGCAGCATATCTACACCAGGAGGCAGCACAGACAGGAAGATGCGAAGTGGGTCTTGAATCGAAGCCAAAATACTTGGGAATTTTCAGTGTCCAGAAGACACATTTTAGTCAGGAGAGAAACTTATTTTCTCAAATTGTTATGCAGCACTTAATGATGAGGTTGAAGACTGAAACAATTGTCGTTAGTCTATTTGTCATTGTGATAAGTCATAGAGTGTACTTACAGAAGCTATGCTAGCTCCTAAGTCACCAAGCAATAACATCATGCAGGACCACCATTATAAATGTGGTCCACCATCGAAATACTGACATGTGGCTTCAATGCTGTCAACTAGAAGGGAGTGTGTGAACTTCTGTGTTGGTATGGAAGGACCCAACCAGCTGTGATGATTGAAGTGATCATGAACGGAAATTGCATGAGCAGAGCATCCAGGCAACTGGGCTTCAACAGCAATGGAACCTGCTCCCTGACAAGCAGAGTTTTCCCATCTAGGGATCCACAGATGGTAGTCCAGGGGTAACAAGTCACTTGGAAGGTCTATGGAAACTCATTAGACTCTGAACACATTTCTGCTGAATATGATAGATGATCAAACCTGCCATGTTACAGGAGCCAACTTGACTTTATCCTGTTTGGCATGGGACCTTTTGAATAAAGGAAGGCATTAAAATACAAAGGAAGCCTTTAAGTACAGCATGGATAGCAGATGTCCTTCATCTCATTAAAGTCCAACAGTGATCTGAAATAAACTCTTGTCCATATAGTACCTTGTGTTAGTGTCTCCAGTACAGAAAACTCCTATCTCTGAAGCATTTCCTGCTCACAATCTATGCCCCCTGCCCTCCCAATGTACATAACCTTTCCCCTTCTAGCTATCTCTAGACTATCCTTCAAAGCACATTTCAGATGAATTCTTCAAAGATGTCTTCCCTGTGTGCCTTCTGCACTGCCCCGCAGTCTGTAACTTATCAGGTGCCCCTTGAATCTCACATTTTACCCTACTATTTTCTTGCAGTATCTGTCAGAGTCTGTATTATTATCCTGGTGCTAGGATTTAAGGGTCTTTTCCCCGAGGGTTCAGATGTGGAAGCATGTCCAGCATGGCCATGTTGAGAGATTATGTTGCTTTAAAGAGGCAGGCCTTGTCAAGTGTCAGAGCCACCCATCATCACTGGCAGTAAAAGGATGAATGCCATTCTCTGGCACCTGAGACTGTGGCCACTTCGCCCAAGAGGGTTGTTGTAGAAGACCACGACCAAGACTACTCCTCCTCCACTCTGGCCTCCTGTCACCATGTGGTCTCTCACACTTGCTTCTGTTTTGAGGCCAACTATCATGATGTCCCACAGCTACAAGGGGCCCCACCAAAGGCTAATCTGATGGGGCCTCTGTTCTTGGACTTTCATCCTCCAAAACTGTGAGCTAAATAAACCTCTTTTGATAAAGTACCAAGCCACAGATATATCTTACATGGAAAGAAAACACATTCATACTCTGGTTATACATTGGACTGTAGGTTGACTATATAATACCAGAGGGGAGAAAAAGGATAAGAGATGGATGAAATCTCCATAATATTTCTTACATCTGCATGTGAGTCTAGAATTATCAGTGAAACATGAATTTTAAACAGCCCAAAGGTGGATGGAGCCCAGGTCAACAGGTGTTTCACTTAGTCAGCTATGGCATGAGCCTTGGAACTTTCAAACCACAGTGTTTATGCCCCTGATTACTGCAGAACCCCAGCCTTCAGGACTCAGTCTATAGTGCTCTGCCTAGTTCTATAGATGTGGCCATGTTTCAGTGCTGAAAAGTGAAGAAGATAAGACCTTAATACCCATCAAGAAGCTTCTTCTCAAGGTAACCCTGTGCAAGTTAGCCCCCAGCATACTGCTGGATCATCCAAACACATTATTGGTTCCAGAAATAATCTGTCTGCTTTCGCTAAGTAGAGAAACTGATTGCCAGTTGGGCTGAGGTTTCCCATAAAGCTGCTGGTGTTCAGAGTGCTTGGCACTTTGAGCTCTTGAGTGTGGGCTGTGTGTTTCTGGAGACAATCTGTGGGTTAGTGTGCTCTACTTAGGATGTGTTGTATTCTACTGGGACCAGTTGTTTCCAAGGCAGGTTCCCTGAAGTCCTCAGATCTCATCATTTCATGCATTGCCCATGTGGTGGGTGAAGGGAAGCTGTATCCTGGGCATTCATGATATACCTGATGAGGGAGTTTCTAGGGCACTCTTCCTTTTTCTGTGGCCAAATGTGGAACCCAGATTTGCCTGGAAACCAAGTTAGCCTGACTTTGATCCATTCTGCAACAGCACCTAGTGCCTGGTGCTTTGTCCCCTGCTCTTCTCTCTCTTCTACAATATGGATTGAGATGTGTGAAGTGATGCCCCGATCCATGCATAGGCTGAGGCTACATGGGGCTCCACTGTTGAGGGGAAACTAGTACTAAGAATGCATGGAGGTGATAGTGTGGCACAGCTACTGGTAGAAACATGAATGTGGCCAACCTGAAGAATATTTGTGTTAGACATGACACAAAAAAGAATGAGAACATTGGCCAAAATGAAAAAAAAACTATGTGTAAATGTTTACAGTGCCAATGATCACATAGCCCACCGTGAAAATGAGCCAAAACTCCATCAACTAATGAGTGGATAGATGATGCAGTACAGGAGCTCTAGAGTGGGAAATTGGACTCAATATCACAGAGCTTGCTTTGAAAGAAATGAAAATGTTGTGTGTTATGAAGATATCAAAAGATGATCAATTTTAGTGTAACCTCAGTAATGTGCCTTTTGAGAACTTTTATGGATCCCCTCTCAGCTGTGCAAACTGGAGATTCCAGTCACTCAAATGAGTGACTTGCACCACACAATTGCAATCAAAATTTGAAATCACCATAATATCGAAAACACACACTTTCCAGTCAATAAATGGGCCAGAGAATGAAACAGAAACTTCTTAGTAGAAGAAATTTAGCAGGCCAATGAATATATGAGAAAGTGTTCTAAATCACTCATAAAAAGAGAAATGGAAATCAAAACCACATTAAAGTTTCACCTCATTCCATTCTGATTGGCAAAGATGAAGAATATAAACAATGTCAAATGCAGGATGGATTGTGGGGAGACAGGAGCACTAGCACACTGTTGGTGGAACTGACCAATCGTAAAGCCACTCTGATAAGCAGTGTGGAGATTCCTCAAAAATTATGGATTAATTAACTTCTCCCATTTTTAAAATTAATATTCTTCAGAGCAGAACAACATTTGAAGTTTCTCCTTGAAAAGCATCTGTCTGTGCATGCCTTCTGAATCTTTAACTGGTATTCAACTGGGCTGGAGTAGTGGCTCAGAAGTTACGGTGCTTGCCCGGCATCCACAAATACGTGGATTCAAACACTATCACCCGAATATTATTTAAGTGTTGGAACAATGAAGCCCATGAGAGAAACCAAATAAAAACTGACTCTCTCAGGAAAAAAAAAAAGAGTTGAAATCCTCAACCAACTTTCCTCCCACACCTAGCTCCACCTGCCATCACTCTGCAACCACCCATGAAAGAGCAGGGACAGCCAAGGATATCACC
>PVKS010050406.1:0-11564 GCA_004027875.1 Aplodontia rufa
ATTTGGCTGAAAATGAAAAACAACAAAAAGAAACCTAGTCCAATTAACTGTGATTTTACCATATAAAAAAGACATAACACTTGGTTGAGCATTCAAAAGCATTCGTTCTAGCCATCCTACTGACTGTGCAATAGAAAATGCCCTTCTTGAATAAGCGATATTTCTCATTTCTTCTTTCTGCAGGTTGTGATCCTCGGGAAACATTCAAGAGGTTATCACTACATGCTTGCTAACCTGGTAAGAACAAGCAAGAGTTTAAGTGTTTCTGGGCAATATATTCTATTTAGTTTGTGTCATTTATAATCATCCAAAGAGGAAATATATAAAGTGCCTAATATGTTCTCTTGGAGAAATGTGTTCAGGAAATATCAAAACCTGAATGCAATAGCCTTGTTTTTAATTATGCTGACTTTGAGCTGTGAAGCTATATTCTTTCCTTATTTACAAAATAATTTGATATGCTTCCTCCCATATTATTCAGGTTTGAAATGTAAACCACACAACAGATGACATAGAAAATTGGCTCTTTCCCGATCAGTTCAGGTGTATGTGCATATCAATTCTGCATTTATCCTTTAAAAGGCAGGTCAGCCAATCTTTTCAAACCACATGCCAGAGTAGGTTTCAGGATGGTACATTAAGTGACCACGTGAAATTGTTATAGGCACCTGTCTACTGATGTAAAACACAACTTGAATCTTTACCTTCAAACTTCCCATGCCAAAATTTGTCACATTCTAGAAGCTAGTATTTCATTAAGGTTATTTCATACTTCTTTTTATTTGAAAGGACAACTTGTTT
Organism: Aplodontia rufa; assembly: GCA_004027875.1. Lineage (NCBI taxonomy): Eukaryota > Metazoa > Chordata > Mammalia > Rodentia > Aplodontiidae > Aplodontia > Aplodontia rufa. Next base: position 802 of record PVKS010050406.1, read on the forward strand.
AGGAATTAACAAAATGACTTCTAAATTAGTAATATCTGTTTGGCAGAGGTTCTGAATAATACCGTCTCTGTAGAATGCAAGATGAATATTAATTTGTCACTACAATACCAAGAATCGATTAAATTATTACATAGCATGACTTCTAACCCCAATTTTGTTTCATTACCACAACAGAGTTGTGATTATTATAAAGCTCTTAACCAAAAGAATAGCAACAAAGGTGAAAATTTACTGTAATTATATTCTTAGATTTCTTAAATTAAAGAAAATATCTTGTTTTGTTTTAATAATGAATATTTTTAAATGAGAAAGGAAATGTTACCTTAACCTCTTTCTTAAAATGTGTGTACATTCAAGCACTTTATAAAATGAAGATTAAAGCTACTGCTTTCAAATGTAGAACACATCTTCTCCAATAGTTTGTGCAAAGTGGAACATGTCAGTCCATTTTTGGGATATATGCATTTATTCTTTTAGGAGAAATATTGATTCTTTATTCACATCTGAATATATTCAATTTGGTTTTTAGGCAACTGGTAAGTAAAGGATGTTTTGACTCAACAGAGGTTGGACTAGGGCTTGGCAGGAAATATGGATGTCACAGCAAGGCATCTCAGGCAGCTGATGACTGACTCTTTATTCCTCACCAAAAATATTTCACTGTCATTTCTCGTATCCTTCCTTCACCACTCTCCCCTTTCCTTCTCCTCTGCCTTATGTGTCCTAAGAAAGCAGTGAGGTATATAGTACAGTGTTTGAAAACGTGATGTTTACCTATCATTGACTAACAATATATAAGGTGACTTTTGTTAGTACCCATTCAAACTTTTATTTTAATAGTAATGTATTTCTTTAATAGGTATTAGAAAACTAAAAAAATAGTACATCAAAATCAAAAAATAACAGATATTATTACCTCATACAGGTTTAGAGAATTAACAAAAGTGAAATAATGTTTTAAGAACTGTTTAAAAATATTGTTCAAGTAAACAGTAGCATAGGTAAAAAAGAGACATATCCTAATCTGGTGTTGGCATATTCTGTAAATAGTGGTTGAGGTTATTTATACAAGTTTGACAGATGTTGTGGAAAAGAACATTGGATTGAGAGTCAGAATGTTTGGATTGCCATTATGAATTTGTTACTAGCTGGCTGAGGGATCTTGGGTAAGTCACTTCAACACTATGGACCTCAGTTTCCTTACTGTTGAAGTGGTAGTAGTATAAGGGGTTCATTCATGTGTCAAATGGGTACATTGGAAGCAGACACTAAGACCTAATTAGAAGTGCAAGACATTCATTGGGAGTAGTACTTGTTAAAGACAAAAGAGAGAGCTTCAGACCACAATACAGGTCTGAAACCACTGAAGAAGGAAGAAACGGAATTTGATAGGAAAAACTTCAGATTATGGCATAGCTCTGAGAAAACTGTGGCCATCACAACTTGGAATTCTGATGCAAAGACTGGACGTAGAGGAGACCTATGCTGCCCCCCAAAGTAAGCCATTGCATCCCCACTTTTCTTGGTGATTGGCTGGCAACTCCCCAGGAAGCACACATCTTCTACTTGTAACCTGAGGCCAATCTTGAAGGCACCTGAATTTGGAGGCTAACAGTTAACTCCTTGAGACAGGTTTTATCAGGAGAGAAATCTGAGCCATGCACATCAATGGTTGTCTCAGTTGCTCTAAGATGACCAGATGACGTATAAAGACCTTTCTCATTCTGGAATTCCAAATGGGCATCACTATTCCCACTGACAATCCTTCAGATGGGCTTTGGTTTCAACTTTGAGATTCAGAACAAGCAGAAATGAAAGCCTGAAGAGAGACAGATCTGCAAAAGAGAATTTCTAGGACAAGGTTGGGGATGAGTGGTGAAGTGAATCCTGAACACGCAATTCAGAATTACAAGAATTACAAGACCTTGGGAGGATGCCTACTACAAGAACAAGCAAAATCTGTTCCTTCAAAAAGAAAGTAATGTATAGTATCATATCAGTCTGAGTAATGAAAACATGAACTCATTTATCACACTTCTCTTCCTCTAGTGACCTTCTTTTCATTTGAACTCAGCCATGTGTTTCCATAAGTCCTTGTATGCTGTATCAAATTGTATTTGGGCAATAGAAATAGGAACTGCTGCTCATCTCTGATAATAATGAGACAGGATATCCCTACCATGGTTTCCAGATTTTTAAGCAGATAAAAATCACACCAAACACCTCCAGCAAAACATACACATACAGAGTAAACCAAAACTATTTAAAAGTCACTTGGATGGTCAAAAAAGGGAAGTGGAGCTAAGAAGATGTTTCCTTTCAAGATGAGCCATCTGGCCTTTCAAGATGAGCCAGCTGGGTGAAAGCTGAGTAGAATGTATACATACAGGGGAGAGCAAATTCTAATCTGAGTCTTGGTGTTACAACAGCACAAAGCCTCTCCTTTCTTCTACAAATGCAAATTCAAGAAGACTCACACTGCCTAAATAAGTTTCCTGGAATCATCTGTACCATAGTGTCAAGTGTCCCCTTTGATACTGACCTCCATCTATCTTGCAAAAGCTTCCATGTGCTTTTACATGGACCTTCCCTGGTAGCATCCTAAAATAAGAAGACTTGGATATTCCATGAATGTTTCAACAAAGGCCTTTCAGAGGTTGGGGTATACATTTTCAGAATGAATAGAAAACTTCAAACCCTAATTTGCTGAAGTCCCTGGAAGAAAGAAAAGATTGTACCAGGAGCACAGACTGGAGATACGATCTGGTCAGGACAGAAGTAGACATCCCAATAGAGCAAGTAAGTCTCCTAAAAATTCTGGACCAGTTGGTGTTATCTTTTCTTTTTTAGGGCTTGTTCTATAATTAATTGTTGTTTTCTCTTCCAGGACTTCAGTGCTGTTTCTTTGCTGTGGTCCCAGAGTAACCAGCATGTCAGTCAACCAGCCTCTCTTTCTCCCATGGCAAGGTCCTGGATTAGGATCCTTTACACTGCACTGCCAGGGATATTATGAATCATGATTGAATTTTTCATGTATGTCATTATTGATAGCTCAGTCAATGTGCACAGAACCCTAGACTACGATAAGGAATAGATTCAAAGGAAGAAGGCAGTGTGGCATCATTAAAAAAAGCACTTTACTAGAAGCTAGCAGACAGATTTGAATCCCAAGAATTCATTTAACTAACTTGATGGTAAGCCAAACCTGTCTGAACCTGTTTCTTAATCTGTAAAATGTAGAATTAAACCAAATCACTAGTTCCCAAAGTGTGTTATTTATACATAAGGTGATATTAGGCAGCATGTGGCAAAACTTTCCAACTTGGTGTTTTTATTTTTAAAAGAGAGAAGGACAGTGAGAGAGAGAAAGACAGAGAGAGAGAGAGAGAGGGAGGGAGGGAGGGAGAGAGAGTCAATTTTTATTGAGTTTTTCACATGGCTTTCATTGCTCCGACACTTGGTTGTGTACATGGTGCTGGGGTTTGATCCCTTGTACCTGCACATACCAGGCAAGTGCCATAACTGCCGAGCCACAGCTGCAGCCCCTCAACTTGTTAGTTTGGAATTTTTATTAATTATATTAGAAAAAGGTAACATCCCACAATAATATGATTTTAAAGATACCATTTCTTAGAAAGTGGCTAAAGTAGATATTTAGGTTTAAAAATGTAGTCAATTCAAATAAAAATATTAAGTGGATTATAAATCAGATGGTCCATCTGTGTATTTAAAAAAGTGTAAATGGGGCATACCAGTTTAGGGTTACTGTTTAGAAAACACTCCAAGGTCACTTCTCACTCTACATTTCTTCCTTCTTGGAGGTAATTTTGGACCAAGGTAGACCAGAAGTAAGAGTACAAGTAAGAGTACAGACCCAACATCTGGGTGACTGCTGAGGACAAAAATGGGGGAACAAAACCAGAGTCCTTTTATTCGTGGAGATGGAAAGCCTTAAGGCAGACTGAAGGTTTAAAAGCAGTCCAGATGGGCAAAAGCCAAGAAGGGTGTGAGTACTTTTGCCAAGTTTTAAACAGAGATGAAGCTCTGAAGGATCAATCAAAATGGTTTAGCAGTTGACGCAAGATGAAATGGATCTGAGTTGAGATGGTCTTACAACAGATGTTTGGTATCCTCAAATATAAGACCAAATAATCCAACCAATTGAGGTGCCCACAAATAGGATTTAGAATTGTGCTGTAGCAGGGCTCATTAAGTGCTGCACCAGTTAACTACTGCCTTAGGAGACCTGGAGACAGTTGTTGACCCTAGAGTAGAAGTTAGGTGATGTCAGCTGTCATCAGTGGAGAGCAAAAAGAATAGCCAATCAGATAGGACACTGTACTCCTGCTCAGGGAGAAAAGGGAAGGAAGTTGGCATATTAGACTCCTCCCTTCTGAACTAGCTGTTTTCTCATTTGATCATCTGAGCACTACTATGAGGAGAGACTTCTTGCCTACCCATGTCTCCAAGCCTTTTCCAGATCAGGAGGTAGGCTCAAAAAAGATACTTGCCTCCAGTTTCATAAATAGTCCATTGCCAAACTAGGTTTCCAATCCAGGTTTGTTAGATGATCGGTAGAGCACTTACTCTTCCCACTTGACCCACCTAAGCATCTCAGTGAGACAAGAAGCCAGCCCTACAAAGATTACAAAGAGTATTTGAAAAGACACAACTATAAATAAATGAAGCACAAGTTACAAATTTATGTGAGTAAAGTGATAAGGGATAAGTGAGTTTTTAAAACATGGACAGTTTGTGAATCTGGGTTTGAAAACTGTCCAACATAAAATGTATATTAATAGACATCAATTACATTGTCATCACTCTCTTCTGTCCTGCCACCTTCTCTCTTTTTCCTTCTCATTCTCTTCCCCACCCCACCACCACTCATGCATGTGCACATGTGCACACGTGCACAATCTCTATCTCATACCAATTCTTTTTCTTGCTCTCTCTTCTCTCCCCATCCACCTTGTTCACATTATTAGTATGCCAGGAAATAAACAGGGGACACCAAATGACTACTATTTTCAGCAAATTTTACTAAGACAAAAGCATTACTCATCAAATAGAATGCAAAGAAACAGCCAGGAGTAACCTAAGCTTGAAGAAGTGAATTTTTCTCTGAGGTTTACTAGATCTCAGGATATACCTGAAGAAAGAAGAGCCTGTGTAGAGAGAAAACAAATTTGAATGAGATTGAGTCATGCTGTTTTGCTTGCCATTAACAACTATTCCCTTCTGCTCCCTTCCCCTTCCAGGTCTTCTTATTCTGTTTGCTGCCTTCCCTTCCTTTGTTCTCCCATTTTTAATGTTCCAAATAAAATTCAAATGCTTAAAGTCACTTGTTATGATCACTGACATCTCAGCAGATGTCAGCACTCATTGGGCTGAAGCCTGGCTTTGCAAGCAAGGGAGGTGGGCTTGGAGGGAAAAACTTCCACTGGTCCCCAGTACCAGGGAACCCAGTCACCTCCCTTGGTGGTTCAGGATTCAAATTTTTCTCCAAATGGAGATAGGGTACAGCAGAATACCAATGGAATGTTACAACGTGGGGATTCAGCATAAATCCAATATCGAACCGCACATTTAGAATGCCACAGGCACTTGTACGTTTAAAATAACCAGCTTTGAAATACTCATTTTCCCTCTCCCCAAATGCCTCCATTATAGCGAACGAATACTTTCTTCCTCTTTCTCCACATCCCCATCTCCTCCCCTCCTCCCCAACCTACATCTCTTCCTCCTGCTTGAAATTAACAAGGAAAGATCAGCTCCTTCCCAATGTTCTAACAACGTGTGTTCAAAGAATTCCATCTTCTCTCCTAGACTTCTAGGCCATGCCCTTTTAAACAGAGCTTCTAAACTATTTGTGAAGATGGATAGAATTTTTTCCTCAAATCTTCATGTACCAATAAAAATGCACCAAGAATAAATTGCTTGAAAATGAAATAGACAAAAGAAAGAATCCAATCTTTTTAGTATTACATACAACAACCATTATATTACCATGTCAAATGGCTATAAAGGTTGATACTTCCTCTCAATTTGTTTCCTCATATCATCTCAGCCTGTTAACAGAGAATCAGCAACAGTATGCACACACACGCACATTTTGGGTAGCACTGACAGTAAGGGTCCCCTCTCATATAACACTTTTGTGCCCAAAATCTTCTTTAGTCCACTGCAAGAAAGACAAAGAATAGTGTCCATGAGAAACTAATAATCATATTGGTCAGACCAAACTTGCATAAATTACGATAGCTGGGCTGGGGAAAGACAGGGAATGAAAAGAATACAATGTAGTGAGTCAGTACTCTGCATACTGTGGCCAGAGAAGGCCTTTTAGAAAAGATGACTTCAAAACAATGATCAAAAATGTGAGAAAGATCCGGTTATATGAAGAAAGGGAATCAGGGCAAGTTCATACCTGGGCAATAGCACATGTAAAGGTCCTGGGGCAGAAGAGAGCTTGATACCTTCCCTGGACTGTCAGAAAGAAATTTCAGTTAAAACAGAATGAGAAGACAGATTGTGTAAGGCCTTATTAGGCCAGGTTAAGGAATTTTAGTTTTTTTTCAACAGCCACTGAAGAATTTCAAGGAAAGGAAGCTCATGATCTGATTTATACCTTAAAAAAGCTTAGCATCTAATGAATGAAGTTTATGGCATATAAATTATATCTTAATAAAGCTGCTAGTAAACAAAAAAATCAGAGTTCATTCACCACTAATAGCTCTTAAATCAAGTTATAATTAGTTGTTTATTTATGTAAAACATTCTGAATAAACTGAAGTGCCATGAGGGCATCAACTGAGTTTGATAGGGCTCACCATTGTACCAACAATTGGCACTTAGAAGATTTCCAAGTATGTTCCTTGATTGGATTAGAGAATGGGACAACTAGTGAACAATATAAAGAACCTGTAATCAAGTGCTAATTTATATGGTGTAATCTTTCACTCTGTACATTATACCCTCCCTGGAGGATGTATCTGCTTTCTAGAAAAAGACTTGTGCCTTTCATTAACAACCTGATAATTGAGTCACCATAATTACTATGCATTTCTATATTGAAGCATCACCCAGATGACCAATTCAAATAGCACTAAAGGCAGAGCCAGTCTTATTCCAAATTGTGGAATAGATAGTTGTGTTTGGCAGCTTTACAGCCCTCATTCTACTCTTTTATCTTTCCTGTAAGCAAGCCACCTTTCCCCATTATTTACTGCCAACTCAATGAAAGTCACCCAACTTATCTCACCTGTTTTCCTATATATACAAAATGCACCCTAAGAATAGCACTATATGAATGAAATCCTCATATAATATCTTGGAAATAAGTGCTCTAAAAGTAAGCCTTGAATATGTTCATTTCCAACTCTCAATTATCTGCATTACCTGAAGGGAAATGAATTACAATGTGTACAAATCAAAGGAGATGGGATAAAAACCAAAGTCATTTGATTCTTTCAAAGTCTGAGTTGTCTGGCTCTTCTCAGATTAGGGACAATCTATGTTTGAATGTCAGTTGTTCAATCACTGTGTGCATAAAATATGGCCTTGGAGAATTACTCAAGGGTAGTTCACAAGGCCCTGTGTGAACTGCTCAGGCACAAAGGTCACAGTTGGTTTTAATGTGGGCAACAGTGCACTGGATCAAACAGATATGTGATTGAGAAGTGATGTGCTTGATGAAATATTGCAGAAATTATAAATCCAAACGAGTAGTTTTCCTCTCAAAGGAGTCACTTCTGGAAATTATAACCGTATTTCCAACAAATATGCCATTGTTCCAGAGAGGCAAATAACCAAATGTATAAATGTTGGCTATTTAAGGACATAACTCAATGGTAGAGTATTGCCTAGCATGCCCAAGGCTCTGGCTCTGATCCCCAGCACAACAAAAAAAATGTATATTTAGTATGTAAAAAGCCAGAAAACAGTTTCAACACAGCTACTCATGAGCAATAAGAATGACGGCAGTCTATCTCTGCTTAATCTCTTCCGTCTACACACAAAGTTTACTGAAACAACCAAAGGAAAGGATAACACTGTGGTAATTAGCCAACAAAGCCACCAATTTTGGCCAGTTTCGTGAAATACAATCAGAACTTTATTTTTGTAAGTTTAGTCTAAGAATACACAAATCATTGAACATCTGATCATCACTTCTAATTATTAAAATCCCTGTGAAATAATAAAATGGCCTTAACAGAATGTCGCTTAGGACAACCGTGAACTAGGAAACTTGGAGTCACTTAGCAATGACATTATAGAGAATACAAATACACTTATTGCACAAAAGGCATGGACAGGCATACAATAATAAGGAAAACAAAATTCCATAAGCAGTCATCAAAATGTCCAAAAGCTATGTGATCATTGAGAAAAAAGAAAGGAGCACAACTTTTAGTAGAGGATAAAGAGATAAATTTGATATTAGATATTTCTTAGTCATTCTTTTACTAATTGAAAATGTTGGTGAAGATGCATAGGAAAGACAACTGCTACATATTGTTAGTATGAATGTAAAGTAGTACAGCCTTTATGGAAAACAATATGGAGTTTCCTCAAATAATCTAAAAATAGAATTAGCATATATGCATTATTCCCACTTCCAGGTATATAGATGCTCCTTGACTTACAATATGGTTGCATCCAAATAAATCCATCCTAAATTAAAAATATGTTAAGTTGAAAATGCACTTAATATCACTAACCTACCAAACATAATAGCTTAAATATACTGTAGATTTTAGTTCCTCTCATGGTCACATGATTGATTTGGAGCTGCAGCTCATTGTCACTGCCCAGCATCATGAGAGAGTGTCATACTGCATATTGCTAGTCCAGAAAAAAATAAAAATTCAAAATTGTGAGTACTGTTTATGCTGAATACGTATCACTTTTGCATAAAAAAATATTCAGGTCTGTCATTGAGTTGGAGACTATCTGTATATCCAAAGGAAATGAAATCAGTATAGTGAAGGGATATCTGCATACCCACATTTATTGCAGCTTTATTGACAATAACCAAGTGTGGAATCAATCTAAGTGTTCATCAGTGGATAAATGGAGAGAGACAATGTAGCATGTGAATATTCAGCCTTTAAAAGAGAATTTAGAAGAGATGATGCTAAGTGAAATAAAACAGTCACAGAAAGACCAACACTACATGATTTCATTTATAGGTGGAATCTAAAAAAATTGAACTTACAGAAGTATAGAGTAGGCTGATGGTTATCAAAAGCTAGTGTGGGTGGAAAAGGAGGGAATGGGAAATGGGTACCAAGTTTCAGATAGGTAAAATAGGTTTTGTGATCTATTGAACAGCAGAGTGTACAGTCAACAATGATATATTGTCTATTTCAAACAAAAGATTTCAATTGACTCACCATAAAATTAATTTTTCAATCAGTATTCCATTAAAAGAAACAGATTCTTTTTTTAATTGGTTCAACATAGTCTTACATATTGGAGGGAATCATTGTTACATATTCATGCATACACAGGTATTGACAAAGTAAATTAAGCCAAATCCTTGTTCAGGCTCTACGTCACTTCATACATTCCCTGACTTCATGTCTCCTCTGCAATACCACCATTCTATAGATAGAAATGAGCATGTACATGTATATCAATTATTGAAATTTCTAGATTTATGCCTGCTTTAGTTTGACTTCTCTCATTGGAGTTGAGTATACATAACAGTATTGATAACTTCTTTTTTCCCTCCTTCCTCTACCTCCCTGCCTTCTCCCCCTACCTTCATAACTATGATTCCCCCAGCTTATGTGATACTTCAACTTTGGTGGGTTTATTAATTAAACTTAGCTAAACTTTTCCTTAGGTTTTACTCTGGCTTCCACATACGAGAGAAAACATTCGGCCCTTAAGTCTCAGTTTGGCTTCTTTCACTCAGCATGATTTTTTATTCCATTTCCATCAATTTAGGTGCAAAAACCATGATATCATTCTTTCTAATAGCAGAGTAGAACTCAGTTGTGTGTGTACATACATATACCACAATTTTTGAATGCATTCATCCATTGAGAGGCATCTGGATTGATTCCATATTTTAGCTATTGTACACTGAGATGCTATAAAAATTAATGTAGCTGTGTCTCTGTAGTATGCCAATTCTAGCTCTTCTGGGAAAACACCCAGGAGTGGGAAAGCTAGGTCATATGGTATTTCTATCCCTAATTTCTTCACAAGTCTCTACATCATTTTCTGGAGTGGCTGTACCAGTTTGCAGTCCCACCAATGGTATGTTAGTGTTCTTTTTTTCCCACAACCCCTCCAGCATCTGTTATTGTTCATATTCTTCATTTTTGCCATTCTGACTGGAGTGAGGCAGAATCTCAGTTTTAATTTGCATTTCTCTGATTGATAGTAATGTAGAACACTTTCTCGTATATTTATTGGCTTTTAGCTTTTTGAACTTCCTCTGTTAAGGAGTTACTGTTAAGCCCATTTATTGATTGGGTTGTTTATGTTTTTGATGTTAAGTTTTTTGAGTTCTTTGTATATTGTGGATATTTGTCCCCTATCAGAGGCATAGCAGGCAATGGTTTTCTTCCATTCTATAGGTTCTCTCTTGATACTCTTGACTAATTCTCTAGCTGTACAGAAACTTTTCAATTTAATTTTAATGTGATAAAGTAGGAACTTTTCTAGATGAAGACAACAGACAAAGAACCAGGATTTAAAATGGTATGATATGGTAGAGCATGAGATCTGTTATGGTGTAGATGGGG
>PVKS010050407.1:0-11573 GCA_004027875.1 Aplodontia rufa
GTGCCCCTTTGGTCGGATCCCTCCTGCTCTCACCAACCCATTCGTGAGACAGAGCCCTCGGACCTCATCACCTCTTAAAGGTTCCACTTTTTCTTTTTTTTAAGAGAGGGACAGTGAGAGAAAGAAAGAGAGAGAATCAATTCTATTTAGTTTTTCATGTGGCTTTTGTTGTCCAAGACTTCATTGTGTACGTGGTGCTGGGGTTCAAACCCACATCCTTGTGCATGCCAGGCAAGCGTGGTAACCACTGGGCCACCGCTCCAGCTCCAGGTTCCCACGTCTTAATGCCGTCGCAATGCAATTAATTTCAGAATCGTTTTGGAGGGGACATTCAAATCACAGCATGCTTCAAGGGGCCTCACTTTCAGAAGCCCAGCTGCCCACATGCCAGGTTGCTGTGACTCTCACTACTGATTCCTTGAGGGATCTATCTTTCAGGATGTTTCCAGAAATTTTTGCACGAACCTACTATGTGCTGGACGATGTTCTAGTTAAAAAAAACAAAAAGAGGAAGAGGAGATAAAAAAAAGAAGCCACCCCCGCCCTTGAGAGGGTTTAAGTCCACATCGATCAGACGTCCATTTTTCAGATGAGAAAACGAGGCTGGGGCAGCTTCCTGTCTAATATAACACGGTTGGTTAAGTGTCCGCTTGCTTATCGACCACACTCATAATCATGTGAAGGTAACGCACTTTGTGAGAGATCAAAACTTCAATACGCACCGAGCTGAACTCCCAAACAGGGACAAGGAATTGAGCAACCCAGGATCAGCTTCCCTTCTATCCGATTTTATTATCTATAACATTCTAATTAAAAGTCAACTGTGCTCAATAATCCCCAACAAGATCCAAGAAAATGTCTTGGTCCTAATTTTAGCTCCATGCAAAATAGTCCAATATCATATTAGCCAAAATCATTTGACCTTCCAGAGAGGTCCCATGCCATCTTGTGCTTCATGTCCCATGTGCGCAGTGAGAGGGCTGAGCCAGATGACGATCTCTGGGGCTCACTGCAGACTTCAGTGATTCTAGAATGTTCTCTCTGTTGCTTTATCAGACACAGAGGGCTGTCTTACCTGTTCTCCTGTACCCTATAAAGGTCATATTTTTTGGTTAGTGCTTATCTGGTGCATCTGAGACCTAACATTTGCCTTTTGTAACAAGGCTAGAAAGGAGGTGCTGTCATGGAGCTCAGGAGGACACTGAGGCCAGAAAGTTTCAGTAACTTGAACAGCAAGCACTTGGCCAAACCAGGATCCGAACTCCAGCAGCCTAGCTCCTGTGCCAGCTTGGCACTTCCCACAGTCCCATCTATTTGTGAAAGGATCTGTCCAGAGCTTCTGTGAAGCAGCCAGTGGCCCCCGTGAGTCCATCCTCTTGGAGGCTGCGGGGACCAGTGAGTCTTCTGTGGCCTCTGGCAGCCTCAGGAATGGCCTGGCATGGGAGGCCTAACCGGAGGGCCAACCAGGAGCTTCTGAGGGCATCACCTGTTGGCTATGAGAAGCTGAATTGAAACCGTGAGCACTTAGGGTCTCTAAGAGGGTCAAGTCCAAGGTCAAGAAGAGTTGGCAGACCACGCTAGTCAAACGCAGAGAGGGCAGTGAGCCACCAGAGAGGCAGAAGTGTTCAGCACCTTGGCACAGATGCTCCACTGATGCTACTGGGATTTCCTGGACACCTTCCTAGACCATGACAGCCACCTCCCTTGGCTGGTGGAAGTGCAGGTGGCCCTCTGTGCATTGTTTCTTTTAAACTAAGGAGACTGCCAAAACCAAAAGCTCTGAGCAGACTGACTCCCCTTCCCCTTGCCTGACACCTGTGCTGGATCCAACTGCACCTTTATGAATCCAGCGCGTTCGTACTGAGCGGAGCACTGGCTCAGGCTCCAGAGCTCCCTGTGATAGAGAGATTTTTGCTGTCACAATATTTATTATAGCAAGATTTGACAAATAGAGCGTTAGTGTGACAGTCTGTATCAAAGAAAAAAGAGAGAAAGAGGATTAAAAAGAGAAAGGGGGGAAGCGTTCCGAGCTCAAGAAAATGGAAAAATCGGGGGGAGGGGCAACAGAGGGGAGAAAAGTCAATTAAATCATGATAATTACTTCCGCTGCCGTGCCCGAGAGCAGCAGGAGGGTCTATTAATTAGGAGTTCCGTGTTGACTGTGGCCCGTTTGACTTCGCGACGCTGCCAGTGTCTTGGTAATGACATTCTCACGGAGAGCAAATGTGCAAAAATGCTTTCACCCTGGCAGTTAGCAGTTAAAGAAACACAGACCAGACTCACACACACGCACACACGCACGCACACACTCACACACACACTCACACACCACACATACTCACATGCACACAGACACACACTCACACACACACTCACTCACACACACACTCACACACATTCCCTAGGTCCCTGTGATTAGCATGAAATGTGTCCCCAAGCCCCATTCCCCAGAAGTCAAGATGCAACAACCCCAGTCCCTGTAATTGCCAATTCTCCCAGCTCTCTAATTAGCACGAGAAGCTTCTCTGGGTGCAAATTCCTGCACAGAAGCAGAGAGGAGCCTGAAGGGAGCTACAAAGGCTTACCTGGTCCAAACCCCTGCCTCAGGCAAGGCCTGCGCAGACCGCTCAAGAGCACAGCTTGTCTGAAGCCCACCCTGAAGGGTGACTCCTCGGGCTTCAGAAGAGGAGGGCTCCATCCTCGGCTCCAGGCCCACACCTCGACCCCAGGCGCCCCAGTGCCTCCCACACCAGCAAGCAGCCCAGACCATTCCAAGACCTGCGTCCGAGATGGTAGCCGGAGGCCCACGAGGGGCTGTTACCCAGCTTTGGAATATCAGGACAGGGGGTGTAGGAGACCACCCGGGCCATGGGGAACCTGAGGATCGGGGAAACCAGGCCACGTGTTTTCAAAGGCTGGATTAGGGTCTAGGGCTTTTCTGAAGATATTACGCGGGACCAGGGCTGGTGCTCAGTGGTAGAGAGCTTGCCTAGCATGTGTGAGGCCCTAGCTTGCCTCCTCTGCACTGAAAAAAATTACAGGCTAATATAGGATACATTATATCATATATTACTATTTTAATGCAATAACTGTTGCTATACAGCGTCTGGCACATAAAAAGAAGGTCAATAAATAACAGCTCCCTTCCTCCCCCTCCCTTCTTCCATGAGAATGAGTTGGATTCAGGCTGCCACATTTCCCAGCCCTGGGGGCCTGGCAGGGGATGGTAGGGGGCAGGGGAGAATGTGGGAGGGGAGGGTGCTTCAGTTTTTTCCAGGGTGAAGCAGACACTGGCCGCATCCCTCTGGCTTCTCAGAGGACAGAAGCAGAGAGCCAGGTCTCAGATAAATTTGAGACACTGGGTGACGCGCCCTGCCTGCCAGGATCAGCTGGAAACCGGATGCAAGCAGGCACCAGGGATGGCAGCCCCACAGCCGCTCTCTGGCCAGCTGGCCGGGCTTAGCCAGGAAATCCGCAGGCCCTGGGGCCCCGGGCTCTCTCTGGTTGCAGTGCCAGGGAGAGAGGAAGGTGAGGGTCAAAGTCTTGGGAGGATGTATAGAAATAGTGTCCCCTGCCCTGGGCTGCAGGAGGGAAATGGGTTTTCCTGTCATTCACTGTCAGTGCTGCCTGCCGCAGCCAAGTCAAACAACTGGCCTGGCCCATGTCACACACCCAGCCATTGCAAAAATGTGGCATCCTGACCTGCAGGCCAGTGCACCCGCCCTTCCAGGAGCCCACGGCTGACGGGGCGGACATTAGCATTCTACCTGGAAGGAACCAGAGGCCTGTAACAGGCTCCCCTCTCCCTGGTGGGGGCTCTCATCTAGAGGGCTCCCCTCTCTGCCCTCAGACCTCCTGGTACCAGCAGGAACAACTGCGGTGACCTCTGCGGTCCTTTATCCAGCTGGAGGTAAAGGAAACCATGCTGGGAAAAGCACCTGGGTCACAGTGGCTGAGGGTCAAGTGCCCTGGGTGAGGCTTCAGATCCAGGGACCCCAATTCCGGCTGTGATGGAGACCAGAGGGGACACTTTGCAATGCTCGCAGCACATGGTGAGTACATGCCCCTGCTGTGGCCTCATGGGGCAGAGTGGCTGCCCAACCCCATACCTCACCACAAGACTTGCTTTGGACAATGGGACATTGGAGCAGAAGCCACAGCACGCATGTCGCAGGCCCTGTGGCCCTCTGGTCCATTGCTGTATGAACAGGTCCCCTCAGCCTGGGCCCCATAATAAATATTTGTAGAAGAGACCCTGGGCCCCTGGCAACTGCTGGTCCAGGGAAGAAGAGACACAGGGTCCGACTCAAACCCAAGCTGTAGCCAGGGCCTGAAGCCCACGGCCAGGCGTCCAGGCCAGCCCAGCCGAGTTGCAGCAGCCCTGCAGCCCTTGAACACGCACATCTGTGCTGCTCGAAGTCACTGGGCCTTGGATGCTTTTGTTATGCAGCATGATTTTGGTGCTAACTAATACAACTTTTGCTTTGAGAAAGAGAGACGAAGTGACTTGCCTAAGCTCATGATGCTGGCACATAGCAACATCAGGGCTGGAACCCAGAATGGGCCTTCGGGGTGCTCTCTGTGGCCTCTCCAGCACCATTTGAAGCTAAGGCTATGCTGCCAGCATGTCCACACACACTGTGATGTGGAGGCAGACCTCCCTGGAGTCAGGGAGGCCATGGGAGAGCAGGAGGGGACCGGGGAAGCATCCAGGCCACTGTGGCTGCTCATTGACTCCTTCCCAGTGATCCTCAGAGTGGGGTCCGCCTGCCCCACCAGACTTTAAACCCGCTGAGTCGGTACTTTGTAGCCCCTGTTCAAGGTGTGCTTTCCTAGCTGGCAGCTCCACACAATGGTTCAGTAAGTTAACGATGAATGAAAGGATGGATGGAGGAATGACCGAATGTGTGAGTGACCGTACTGCCACTCCCTGTGGGATCCAGTCCTCCTAGATGGCCCAGTACCAGCCCAGCCAGGAAGCCCGGCATGAAGCAGACACCAAGGGTTGAGTGAATGAGCTGCCTTGCGTTCAGTGCCTCAGTTTCCAAGTCTGTAAAGTGGGGCATTGGGACTCATCAGTGCTCTTCAAAACATGCAGCCAGCGGGTGCAGTGGTGCCCACCTATATCGCTAGCAGCTCAGGAGGCTGAGGCAGGAGGATCGCAAGTTCAAAGCCAGCCTCAGCAACTTAGCAAGGCCCTGTCTCAAAATAAAAAATGAAAGTGCTGGGGATGTGGCTCAGTGGCTAAGCACCCTAGGGTTCAACTGCGGATACCACACAACAATAAAAAGTAAATAAAAGCATAGCTGCAACACCTCTGGCCAGGGGTTCCCACCTCTGCCCCAAGACTGCAGCTTTCAAATGAGCGGAGAAGCAAACTCCAGACTGTCTCATTGAGGAGGCCGGGAGGTGGATGAATCCTTTTTCTGTAAAATCCTGGTAATGGGAGCTGATAGCTGTCCAAAAAAATAAAAAAAAGCCTTCTTCTGCCCAGAAAGAGGTTGGTCCCAGGGTGCCCATGTCAACACTGACTTTTTAAACAATGTCATCGGTAAAGGAAGTGGCATCTGGGAACCTCTACCCCGTGCTCTGAGAAATGCCAGACAACGCAGCATTTTCCACTGAACAAGGAAAAATTAAACCGCCCAAGGAGTGCTTTTTGGCTTTTGTCTTTGTTGGTTTTGTGTTTTTCTTTTCCTATTTTGGGTTCCCCTTGAAAAAGCGGTTTTGCCTCTTTGTGAAGTTGGATGGTCTCTGGAGGAGCTGGCTCCAAGGGTCCCGTTCCCAGGATCTCTGCACCCTTGGTTTTTATTTTCCCCGTCTTGGCCAGGCCCTTTGCCCCAGGGCTGGGCGTGGTTGGAATCCAAGCTTGAAGAAGACCCACGGGGACCCTGCCTGGCTCGGCTCAGCCCCCTGTGCTGGTGCCTTGCAGAATGGCAGCAGCTGAGGTGCGTCCCCTCCAACATAGCACCCTCTTCCAGAGCGTTTTGCTGTGCGTGTAGCTGGGACCCTGGTGCTGGCAGTGACCATCCGATCCCCCTGTTTAGCCTCATTCCCAAGGAGAGGCCCAAAGCCAGCTCTTACAGCTCCTTCCCTCGGCGGTGCCCACGGAGTGGAAATTTCAAAAGCCCTTTGGAAGCCACACCATACTCGAGAAAGCATTAAGTCCAATTTCCTCAGCCTGTGCTCAAACCCCCGTGTGGAGCCCGCGCGAGCTGAGACACGCACTTTGCACATTTTGTCCCAACTGCACAAAGGCAGGTATGATTGTGATCTCTACTTTCCACCGAGGCTCAGAGAGGTTCCGTGACTTACCCAAGGCCACACAGTGAGCAATAAGCCTAGGCAGGAACCACATCACCTTCTCCTTAGTGTCCGTCCCCAGGTCATAGCGGGTCCCTGCCCACAGGGTGTTCAGCTGGCTTTGCCCTGCTCAGGGTCAGCTTGGCTGAGCCCCTGCTAACAGGAGCAGGCTGCTGAGACCAGGAGTGAACAGCCTGGTGAGGGCTGTCCAGGAGGTTGCTGTCAGGGGCAGGGCGTGTGAAGTCCCGGAGAGAGCCCAGGGCCTGGGAGCGGCATGGGAGAAAGGGCCGGACTCCGCCTGTCAACGGGTGGACTCATACTGAGTGTTATTAATTCCTGTCCCAGAGAAAAATTAGGAATGTGTGTTCCGTGTGTGCATGTGTGTGTTCCATGTGTGTGTTCCATGTATACGCGTGTGTGTGTGTGTGGTGTGCATGACATGCGGGCCACACCTCGACATTCCCTAAGATCCCTGCTGGTGCCCAATCAGTAGAGGCACAGGCTGAGGGTTGCCCATGGTGTCCCCTCCCCTCCTCAGATACCCCAAGACTAAGAACCCAGGCCCCCGGAAGCTGTTGCGTGAACTTGGCCTGTGAGGATGCTCTAAGGGCTGGGGGTGAGTGCGCAGTCCCTGCAGCTTCCTCCCTACGTCTTTGACATGGGATTGGCTGGTTCTGCCCGGCCCAAGAGCCAAATAAACAACTCTGCTCCTCCACCAAAGACAGACCCCAGCTTCAAACCCTACCTTAGTTCTTGCCCCAGGGCTGTGTCCTAAAGCCCGGAATGCATGTGCACTCACATGAAGGTAAACATACACACACATGCACACACACGTGCACACACACATATATGTGCACACACATACATGCACACACGTGCGTGCACACATAGGCACACGTGCATATGTATGCACATGCATGCACATGCACGCATGCACATATGCATACACACATGCACACCCCACACACGCACACACACACACATGCGTACATGCACACACCCTGCCTTCAGGACACCTGGGGACTGGCCCTGCCTAACCTCAGGCCCTGCTGCTCCCGCTGTCTGAAAGGCCTCCCTGCCTCTGCCCACGCTGGACCCTGGGAATGCCCACCCCTTCACCACCAGGGCCATTTTCATTCACATCTGAAGAACCAATTGTGGGGTGGCACTCTGTGAAGATGGGTTCACACCTCTCATCTAAGACTACCACTGCCATCCCTTCTGCTCATGGAACTCTGATGTGGCTGTTAATTTGTCACCCGTGCCTCCTGGGGAGCAGAGGAGTCCTTTCGTTTGATCAATAACATTAAGCAAAGAGAACGTCTATAGCCCAGAAATGACCAGCACAGACCTGAGGCAGGCACCATGCTAAGCATGCTACAAGCTCATTACTGTAACTGCACCAGAAAACCTGAGGCCCAGAGAAGTTAAGTAATCTGTCCAAAGTCACACAGCCAGGAAATGGCAGGGTTGGTATTTGAGTCCAGGCCTGTCGCTCTGCCCTGTTTGGGCATGCTTAGCCATGGAGGACAGCAGATGCCCCAGCCTGGGGGTTCACCTGGAGGAGGCCTGGGAGGCTTGCTCTGATGGGCCGCTGAGAACAAAGTGAAGAGGGGAACCTGAGCCCATTTCCGCCAGGCGGACCATGGCTGGGGCTGAGAGCAGCACGCGTGCTGCTGCCCTACCCACCGGCGGGGGGGGGGGGGTTTGATAGGGACAGCTGTGGTCCTGGGAATGAGCTGAGCCTGCTGTTCTCTGGGCTCCTCCTTTCACCCGGCGCTGCGGTCTTCCTCAGGAGCCTCAGCCCCTTCGAATGCTGCTCTGACTCACTGAGCGAGCATTCACGGAGCCCCAACTGCACTCGAGCAAAAGGAAATAAACGTGGGGGCTGGGGAGGCGGCTCCGCGGACAGCACTTGCCTACCTAGCGCGCGTGAGGCCCCGAGTTCAATCCCGAAAGAATCAAACCATCAGCATGGCCCGCGACACTGGGGCCGCCTCGGATTGGTTCCCAAGGCTGCCAGCGGAGCACACCTCTTTCACCCTCTCCCTCTTCCCATGTCCTTTGAATGGCACTGAGTGTCTAATGGAGGCAGTGGGGGGAAATGTCAGCAAATGTCAGTAAATAAACATCAACAGAGATGCTGTCTCCCAGGTGGACAGCAGCTGGTGGGCTAGAAGACACAGGTGTGTGTGTGTGTGTGTGTACATGCATGTGTGCGTGCATGAGTGTGTACATGTGTGCATGCATGTATGTTTGCATATATGTTCATGAGTGTACACATGTGCGTGTGTGAATGTATGTGTGTGGTTGCTTGTGAGTGTGCATGCAAGTATGTGCATGTGTGTTTTGCATGCATGTATGTGCATGCGTGTGTGTGTGTGTGTGTGTGTGTGCACATACACGTCCAGGACTTCAGTTATGGGCCAAGGAGGTGGAAGAGCTTCAACTGCATTTGTGGAGCAGTCAGCCTGTTGCTGCCTGGGAGGAGACAGATATTAACCAGAGTCTCTCATTATCAATGCCTGCTGGGTGATTTTGAGAAATGACAGCGTGGCTCACATCTGCCTGTTCTTTACAATTACACAGCACAGACTCCCAAGAATTGAGGGCAGGCAGTCAAGCCCAGCAGCACAACGACCCAGACCTGGCATCCTCACCATGAAAGGCCATGCAGTCCTAGAGGGGAAGGGAGCTCTGCCACCTGCCGCCACGTGGGCGGCGCTGGAGAGCCTCGTGCAGGGTGAAGGAAGGCACCAGGGGCTGCGCGCTGTGTCCCTCCATTTAGAGGAAGTGCCCAGGAGGGCTGAACCTGGAGAGGGAGGAGGCAGACTGGTGGGTGCCAGGGATGAGGGAGGAGAAACCGTCTAGAGGATCCAGGCCTTTACCTGGGAGCGATGGAGATGCTGGAGCTAAGTAGAAGTGGTGGTCGCACAACATGGTGTTTGAACTAAGTGCTGTGAATCACTCACCTGGAAGTGCTTGAACTAAGGGCTGTGAATTGTTCACCTGGAAGTGCTTAATTGTACGTGACATGAACTCATCACCTCGATGATTTAGTAGTAGTAGTGTCTGGTACCATGGATTGAACCCAGAGGCACTTTACCGCTAAGCCGCATCCCCAGCCCTTTTTATTTTTTGAGACAGGATCTCACTGAGTTGCTGAAGGCCTCATTAATCTGCTGAGGCTGGCCTCAAACTTGTGATCCTCCTGCCTCAGCCTCCCAAGTCACTGGGATTACAAACATGTGCCACTGTGCCTGGCTCAATGAACTCTTTTTCATAACAGAGGAAAATTTAAGAGAAGCCTGTGTTCTTCAGATGACATGGAGGCGACCACTGATGTGGGGTAAAGGCACGGGCCCTTTGCTTCTGAACTGGCTCCTTCTGAGTCCTTGGCTTTCCTGAAAGTGAACTTGAGCTTCAAAGCCTTTTGTTACCAGAGCGTCACCCGGCTGTCTCCCTGCCAGTTCCTTCCTAGTGAGGTGCAGCTGAATAAGCTCATTCCCTGGCTTCAGGGAACTCACAGTGGAGAAAAAGGGGAAAGATAAAGGAGGACTCCCCAGTGTGACCAAGTCAGTGACAGACATCCACAAGGTGTACGATGGGAATCCTAGGAAACTGGGAGGGTGCTGGGTTCGACTCCTGCTTCTGACACAGACAGGCTGTGTGGCTTGGAAAGTTCCCTAACCTCTCTGTGCCTCAATCAGAATATGAGGCTAATCATTTCTGCCTCAAAGGGTGGTGCCGAGGATTAAATAATTCAGGATATGAGAAGATCTTAAAACAAGACCTGGGGGCTGAAGGGGTGGCTCAATGGTTATGGCGCTTGCCCGGCATGCACGAGTACATGGGTTCAAACCCCAGCAACCCACGTACGCAACTAAGTGTTGGAGCAATGAAAGCCATGTGAAAAACTCAATAAAAATTGATTCTCTCTCTCTCTCTCTCTCTCTCTCTCTCACTGTCCTTCTCTCTTAAAAAAGAGAGAGGGAAAAAAAAAAAAAGACCTGACCCGAGGCAGCTGCTACACTCTCAGTGCTGGCTCTATGACCTTGGTCTCTGACTATGC
This sequence comes from Aplodontia rufa, assembly GCA_004027875.1. Classification (NCBI taxonomy): domain Eukaryota; kingdom Metazoa; phylum Chordata; class Mammalia; order Rodentia; family Aplodontiidae; genus Aplodontia; species Aplodontia rufa. The sequence continues at coordinate 10,376 of PVKS010050407.1, forward strand.
GTAGGTGGGGAGGAGTTAAGACATGAAATTCAACAAGTCCTGGCAGAGCTTCGGGGAGCTCGGTGGTGCAGCACTTGCCTGGCATGCACAACACCCTGGTTCCACTCCCAGCACTCCCCAAACCGGGGCACCTGGGAAGCCATATAGATGCAGGAGCCAAAGAAACGCAGGTCTGTTTTTAAAAGTCTGCAGCGGCGCGCATCTGGTGTGGATAAGGGCGGTTAGCAGTTATCACAAACCCTGCTGAGAGAGATGGAGCCGGGGACTCTCCACAAATCCAGATCTGCTGGGAAGTGAGAATATCAATTTCCAGGAAATGTCAAATTATATCCTCCTCCCCACGCCGCTGCCAGACCCCGGGGAGTGATTTCATGTTCAAATTGCTTTTTAATCCCAGGAGATTGAATCCTCCTCCCCCGGCCTCCCCCACCTCGCCCCACCACCGCAGCCCCTGGAGGATGTAACTGGACAAGATTTTCGCTCACTCTTATCCTGCAGGGCACAGTCAAGTCCCAGGTGAAGAGGGAACCCCAGCACCTCCATAGCAAGCATGGGAGATAAGAACAAGTCAGGGGCCCCTACCCAGGGAACCCTTATCTGCACAGAGCCTGCTCCTTACGCAGGTCTAGGGTTTTCTAGTTAATTTCCTGTCTCTTCCCCTGTGCTAGGTCTGCCCATCATCACAGCTGTCCTGTGAATCCAGATTCAGAAACACCCACCAGGCCAGGGTGCTGGAGGAAGCCAAAGGAGAAGGCCAGCCCTCCCTCCACCTCAGCCACCTCTGTTACCTTAGTCGAGTTACTTGACCTCTCTGAGCCTCCGTGCCCTCATCTGTAGGATGGCAACAGTACCAGTTTCCCCGTGGGAATGTTGCGGGGACAATAAATATTATGATGACACACCTGACACATAGTAGGAGCTTTAAATAGCAAAAAAAAAAAAAAAAAGGCAAGGCTCCCTTCCTGAATGACTTAAACAGTGCCTCCTCCCAGCCCCACTCTAGTCTCAGACCTGCAGGTGGCTGCCTCCTGGGACCCCACCTCAGAGTCCAGCACAAGGAAATCCCTCCCGCTCAGAGCCTTGGAACCAGCCAGCCCCACACAGTCCTCTCCCTCCAGCAACCGGAAGCTGTATCTGTCCCCTGTCCTGACCCAAGAGCCACATCCAGCCCCCATCAGCAGGGATCAGTCTCCCCACA
>PVKS010050408.1:0-11563 GCA_004027875.1 Aplodontia rufa
TGAAGAAGGAACTGCTGTTGGCACTGGCTGCAGGAGACACCTACAGGGTCAATAACAAACATGATGACAAGTACACCCCGCTGCCTCCCAACAAAATCGTCCAGCAGGCAGAGGAATTGGTGGGAAGAAATATACGCTATTCACGGATCAACTACAACTCTGAGCACTTTGTGAATGAGCTGCGCTATGGAGTTTCCCACAGAAACCAGGTATGTCCTCACGCTATGTCCCCTTCCCCAGGAACTAGACCACATTCCCCCAGCTGACACTGGACAGGTACTTTCTGGGGCTGGACCAGGATGGCCCTAAGGACACAAACAAGACAAAAGAGCAAAACTGGATGTCTCTTTGGGGTTGGGATGAGGATAGGGAGGCTGACAGGCATGTATCCACTGCAGATCAGCACAGTTAGTGGCTGATGGCCAGGGAATTCAGTTCCACACAGGGTACCCTCTCCTGTCACTTTGCCATTCTCAGCTGTGTGCCCCTATAATGACCCTCTGTAGCCCTGGAGACAGGTTTTCTTCTACTAACCTGTACAGATGGAGAAACTGAGGCTCACAGAGCTCAAGAAATTTGTGCAAATTCATTAAACTGTTAGGTATTAGTATATGTTGGCTGTGGTACAGAGGTGGGATTTGAATCCAGGATGTTCTGATCCAGGGCTCTGATCAAGGAAGACTTCACAGAACAGATGACACTCAGCTGAACCTGATTTAATTCTTTTGGTCAATATGCAGTGGAATCTGAGTTGGAGTTTACCAATGAATTTGGCTAAGGATAACTGGCAGAGGGAAGAGTGTGAGCCAGGAGATGGGGAACTCGGTCAGGTTGGACCAATTTTTTTCTATACAGGGTCAGTAGGAAATATTTCAGATTTCATGGTTCAGATGGTCTCTCTCATCACTCCACCAATGCAGTTTTGTAGCGTGAGAGCAATGTGTATATGAAGAGAGTCCACGTTATAATAAGATCTTCTTTTAATTAATTCATTTTTATAAAAAAATGTGGCAGGTTGGATTTGACAGGACACAATTTACCAAGTCTTCTTGTTCTAAAAGAACTTGAAGGGCTGGAACATGGCTCACTGGTACAGCACTTGCCTAGCATGCGTGAGGCCCTGAGTTCAATTTCAGCTGCCATACAAACAACAGGAAAAGAAAAACCAATAAAAACTGTTATACAGTTTTAGATGTCATCAAGCATTGTAAAATATTGTACACGTAAAAAATTTGCAAATGATGGGATTTAGTGCATTTTGCATCCATGATTTCAGTAAAGATTTTCTTGACAACTTGGAATCGCACAGTTATCTCCTTTAGTAAGTGACAAATGTCTGTTGTATAATTTAAATAGCCAAGCAGGCATGGTTGTAAACAATCAGCCAATTCCAACATTTTTTTCTGATCAAAAAAACGACAATTTTTTACTTCAAATGATGGTGGTAATGCCCCTTGTCCAGACAACTCCTGGCTTTGAACTCTAAATGTCAGTCGGAGGTGGATCTGGCAGGGAGATTCTCCCCAGTTGGCTGTGTATTTGCTTCTGAAGGTTTCCTTGTTGAGGAGCAATGCATTCTGGGATCCTCCCTCTTTATGGACTAGGGAAGTTTTCACCTTAGCCTATGCACCAGAAATGCAGGACAGGAGAGGATTTGGCTCTTCTTTGGTAAGGGAAGAAAATGACTCAGGTGAAAGAGGGGAGTTTGCAGGAAAATCCACACTATCTGGGAATGAAGGCCACATGGTGGAGCCCAGGCTGATAACTGAGAACCTTCCAGTCTCCTCTGGGCTCTCGGGTACAGTGAGAATTGTTCCCTGTTACTGGCAGGTAACTTCCTGATGGCATCCCCACCCCATCAACTACTGAGGAGGGTAGACATGTGTCTGGATCCAGGGGTGGTATGCTTGGGGTTGATGTGGGATGCCTTGTTATGCACCTAAAACACTTCCAAGGGTTGTAAATAAGCCTCTCTAGGTGTTTTAGGGGGCCTTGGCTTCCTGCTGTGCTTCTGAGGGGTTAGAACTCATGCAAGGATGGGGCACTCCTTGCATGGGGCTGTTCTATTTATATTTTTCCCTTGCCTGGGTTTGGTCTTTTTGAACTTCTTCTGCAGATACCTCATTGTCTAACCTGTTTTCATCCCCCTCACTCCTTCCTTCTCTTCTGATCTGTCTCCATAGGAAGGTCCTCTTCTGCCTGTCCCTACCTCTGTCTTTCTCCTTCTTTCTCGGTAAGAAAGTGGGATGTGAGGACTGCAGACCTTTGGCATCTAATGACTCTGTCCACACTTTGCACTAATAGATCACCAAACTCTAGCATGGCTCCTGACAACATGAATCTCTGTCTCTAGAATGTCCCCAGTCCCCCTTCAAATGGCTTCTTGAGAAGGTTCTGCCTAAAAGAGAATGTACTGTTTTTTTCCAACCAACAACAGATGATAGATCCAAGATCTCCCTGTATTAGTACATTTACTAAAAAGGGCTTATATTTATGAAGTCTTCCACTATCTCTGTGAGGTGTAGGTTTATAGATAGGAAGATATAAATACATAGCTATAAGCCTCACAACTCAGAAGTGTCTTGCTCAAAAGTCTTAATGTGATGTCTTAGAGATGTTTATTAGAAAAGCCAGAGCCTTTCCCTGTCACCTCTGCAGGCCAGTAAAACCTTTACTTCCATAGTAGCCAGGAAGCAGACTCAACTGACTCATTGCATTTACAGGGACCAGTCCTTCATACTTCTTCACCTCCCTGACTCCAGGGATCCCTACCTGCCTCACACCAGTTCCCTCATCTCCATTTGAAGCACACATCACCTCTGCACAAATTTAATGGAGCTCTGTTCCCTGCCAGTGGTGACTGAATAAAGTCTGTTGCTATTGTTGTGTCTAATGTCCGTCTTCATTGTCATTAACATTGGGAGGTGATTCTGAGTGTCTTCGAATAACATAGACAGTGTATGTTTTTCCTTTCTGTTCCCCCTTAACTCACATGTTGCAATTGCTACTTCTCCAAAATCTGGTCTTGGGTTACTGTTTTTACTGTTTTCTTCCATGATTGTAAAAGGCTTAAATAGATCTGAGCCTTGTCACTTGTCAGCTGTGTGGTTTTGGGTGAGGTCTTTGTACTGTCCACCCTCAGACTTCACCTCCTTTGGAAGTGGGGATTAGAATGTCAACCTCATAGTATTGTTGGTAGGGTTAAGAACAATACAGAAACTGTCAAATGACCAACACAGTACTATCAGGGAGAAAAAGGTCATTCTTATGGGGTTTGGTCCCAATCTGCCTGTAGTTCCACCTGCATGTGGAGTTACAGTTGGCTGCCTCAGTCAGCTCACACCCCCTGTGCTGAAATAGCAGCTGTCAAGGTTATCCTCACATCTCCAGCACTCTTTCAGTGTCTGCTTCCTTCGGTAGAACCCCTTTCCTATCAGCACACAAGCAAGGAGATCTTATTTCACAAAAGCCTGTCCTCAGCACTGCTGCTAGTGCAGCATTTGTTCAGCAGATGAATCATGAAGGTCCACTCTGTGCCTGGCATTAGGCCTTGAACCATCTAGGTGGGGTCCCTGTCCTCAAGCCCTGGATAGAGAGAGTTCTCAAGGGTCATTCCCCAATTCCATCTGCTTCCAGGCTCTTAGTTGGCCATCCCTAACCTAGAACATCTGGGATCTGCCCCTCTGTTTTATTCACAGCCACCCTATGAGTTTATTCTACTTTAATCACCTCCAGTGTGTATCTAGTTTTCCTCCTTTGAGACTCTCACATTTCATACTACATCTCAGTCCTGTGTCCATTCCTTCCTGCCCAACCAGGCATCTCCTGTCCTCTTTCCTGGGTTGCCTTACCTCTTAAGATCCCCCTTCACTACCAATATTTATTCCCTCCATGATGTGGGTGAAAGGGACAGGATCTGATGGGTCCTTCCCAAGCTGCAGGTTCATTGTACCTACATCCCTGGTCAGAATCCTGACGTCGTGTGACCCACAGTGTTCTCTTCTGCTGCAGATCTGACATACACTCCAAGACATATTCAACTTTCATCGGCATCTTAGTATTCCTCTGGACTTCAGTGGCAGAAAGCAAGTGGAAATAACAACAAATCCAAAGCACCATGTTAGTATGGGGGACTCTGGGCAAGCCAGTGGGAGTAGTGTTTAGTCTGCAGCTTTTATTCATTTGTAGTTGTGAACAATTTATATAAAAACAGGAAGATTTTATCTGAGGTAAATAAAACACAGATGAATTCTAATAAAGGCATGGTTACTCAATGTCACAGACTCAATATTTGCATCGCCTCCAACCCCAAATTCATGTTGATGCCCTAACCCCAGATGTGATAGTGTTTGGAGATGGTGTCATTGGGAGATCACAAGATTTAGAGGAGGTGCCAAGGCTAGGACCCCTATCATGGGGATAGTGTCCTTATAAGAAGAAGAAGAAAGAGAGAGACCAGAACTCTCTTTCCCTCCCTCTGCCATGTGCAGACCTAGTGAGAAGGTGACCAACTGCCTGCAAGGACAAACATCTCTAGATAGGCTGTTTAGTTTGTCCCTTCAAAATCCATGTCATAATATAGTCCCTCTTTAAAACAATGGGATCAGGATTAATTTTCAGAGTTGGGATATGGATTAATCCATTTGTGTGATTAAATAATCACAGAAATGCTCCATGTTTTGTGGATGTCTGAATCAGAAAGGAGTAAAGTAATATTGACTGGGCACCTTTTGAGTGGTTAGGACAATATCTAGCTCTGTGACCTTGGGGAAAGAGTTTGACCCTCAGAGCTCACTTCCTTCATCTGTAACAAGTAGTAATGAGGCATCCTACTCAGCAGCTAGCTCAGTCTGGATTGGGAAGTTTCCAGGAAGTGGAGAAAAGCACAATCTCCTGAAGGAGGGGATTGTTGGAGTGAAGACAGGTAAGACTTCAGTGGGTTAGGGTTAAGCTTAGCATTTCCTAATAGCCCCTCCCCTCAAGGAAAATGTTGGCACCAATGGACCGTTCCTTTTGCACACTCTCTGCATGTTTTCTCTCTGGGAAGATCCCACCAACCTCTTTGCTTGAGACTTTTGCAAAGGAGAGTATGCACAGTCTCTATGCTCATTCTGCCACTGCCCAAAAGTGATATAAGCTAATTTCCCCTGAGATCTCTCCTGGTGTGGCAGCTTTTCAATTATGGGAACTTATCCCAAGGGCAATCTGCTGACTTTGTGCTGAAAGAGATGGTTATTGAAAGCTGTCTTTACCTCTGAACATCAGATGCTTTTCTACTTAACATACTGAATGCTGGGGAAGGGTTTTCCTTGGAAAAATTAAAGACTTGATGATCAGTACAACTGGAGACTACAAAGACTAGAAATTACCACTCACTAGTGATATTCATATTAGTCATGAAATGTGAGTTGGCTAAACTATTTTAGAGATCTTTTGTGTTAAGTTTTTATTGCTGTGACAAATACCTGAGAAAATAATGTAGAGAAGAAAAGATCTATTTTGGCTCAAGATTTCAGTCTATGGCCAACTTGCTCCATTGCTTTGGACCGGAAGCGAGCAGAACATGATGTCAGAAGCATGTAGCAAAGGAATGCTGATCAGCTCATAGCATCCAGAAAGGAGAGGTAGCTGATAGATAGATTAATAGAAAGATAGATGATAGATAGATAGATAAATAGATATCCATATATCTATATCTATATATATATATATATATATATATATATAGAGAGAGAGAGAGAGAGAGAGAGAGGGAGAGAGATGCAAATAAGTATATAGAGAAAACAGAGGATCCAGGGACCAAAAATTGCACCCAGTAATCTACTTCCTTCTACATTTTCCTGTGCCTCCCAGTGGTTCATTTGTTTGCCAATGGATTAATTCAATAATGAAGTCAAAATCCTCATGATCAAATCGCTTCCCAATAGCTCCACCTCTGAACATTGCTGCATTGAGGCCCAAGTCTCCAACCTATGAGTCTTTGGGGAAAATTTTACATCCAAACCATAGAATTGTGGCCCTGGCCCTGAAAGGGTCATATCCCTCTCACATTACAACATGCATTCATTTCATATCTAAGAGTCACCAAAATCTCCACAGTTCTAGCATTGCTCAAAAGTTCAAGTCCAAAGTCTCCTCTGAGACCAAAACCAAAATCAAAGCTATGATCCCCTACAAAAATGAAAAAGTAAGTTACATATTTCCATTGTACAATTGTACACAGTGAACATTCCCATTCTGAAATGGAGGAGAAGTCACATAAATACAAGGGATGATTCCAAAGCAAGATCAAAACTCAGCATGGCAACATTAAATCCTGTAATTTTGTTCAGCATCTACATTACACCTTGGAAAGATATGAATGAGAAAGGGCTTGGGCAGCCCTGCCCCTATGGCCTTGCCTGCTGCAAACTACATAGGCTCTCTCTTGGACTGTCTCTGCTTACTGCCTACAGCTTTCCTAGGCAGATGTTCTGAAAACCAATGGAACAGAATAGAAGATACTGAGACAAACCCTCAAATCTTTAAGCATCTGATATTTGATAAGAGTGTGCAAAAGTCCATTGGTGCCAACATTTTCCTTGAGGGGAGGCGCTAACAGGAAATGCTAAGCTTAACCCTAACCCACTGAAGTCTTACCTGTCTTCACTCCAACAATCCCCTCCTTCAGGAGATTGTGCTTTTCTCCACTTCCTGGAAACTTCCCAATCCAGACTGAGCTAGCTGCTGAGTAGGATGCCTCATTACTACTTGTTACAGATGAAGGAAGTGAGCTCTGAGGGTCAAACTCTTTCCCCAAGGTCACAGAGCTAGATATTGTCCTAACCACTCAAAAGGTGCCCAGTCAATATTACTTTACTCCTTTCTGATTCAGACATCCACAAAACATGGAGCATTTCTGTGATTATTTAATCACACAAATGGATTAATCCATATCCCAACTCTGAAAATTAATCCTGATCCCATTGTTTTAAAGAGGGACTATATTATGACATGGATTTTGAAGGGACAAACTAAACAGCCTATCTAGAGATGTTTGTCCTTGCAGGCAGTTGGTCACCTTCTCACTAGGTCTGCACATGGCAGAGGGAGGGAAAGAGAGTTCTGGTCTCTCTCTTTCTTCTTCTTCTTATAAGGACACTATCCCCATGATAGGGGTCCTAGCCTTGGCACCTCCTCTAAATCTTGTGATCTCCCAATGACACCATCTCCAAACACTATCACATCTGGGGTTAGGGCATCAACATGAATTTGGGGTTGGAGGCGATGCAAATATTGAGTCTGTGACATTGAGTAACCATGCCTTTATTAGAATTCATCTGTGTTTTATTTACCTCAGATAAAATCTTCCTGTTTTTATATAAATTGTTCACAACTACAAATGAATAAAAGCTGCAGACTAAACACTACTCCCACTGGCTTGCCCAGAGTCCCCCATACTAACATGGTGCTTTGGATTTGTTGTTATTTCCACTTGCTTTCTGCCACTGAAGTCCAGAGGAATACTAAGATGCCGATGAAAGTTGAATATGTCTTGGAGTGTATGTCAGATCTGCAGCAGAAGAGAACACTGTGGGTCACACGACGTCAGGATTCTGACCAGGGATGTAGGTACAATGAACCTGCAGCTTGGGAAGGACCCATCAGATCCTGTCCCTTTCACCCACATCATGGAGGGAATAAATATTGGTAGTGAAGGGGGATCTTAAGAGGTAAGGCAACCCAGGAAAGAGGACAGGAGATGCCTGGTTGGGCAGGAAGGAATGGACACAGGACTGAGATGTAGTATGAAATGTGAGAGTCTCAAAGGAGGAAAACTAGATACACACTGGAGGTGATTAAAGTAGAATAAACTCATAGGGTGGCTGTGAATAAAACAGAGGGGCAGATCCCAGATGTTCTAGGTTAGGGATGGCCAACTAAGAGCCTGGAAGCAGATGGAATTGGGGAATGACCCTTGAGAACTCTCTCTATCCAGGGCTTGAGGACAGGGACCCCACCTAGATGGTTCAAGGCCTAATGCCAGGCACAGAGTGGACCTTCATGATTCATCTGCTGAACAAATGCTGCACTAGCAGCAGTGCTGAGGACAGGCTTTTGTGAAATAAGATCTCCTTGCTTGTGTGCTGATAGGAAAGGGGTTCTACCGAAGGAAGCAGACACTGAAAGAGTGCTGGAGATGTGAGGATAACCTTGACAGCTGCTATTTCAGCACAGGGGGTGTGAGCTGACTGAGGCAGCCAACTGTAACTCCACATGCAGGTGGAACTACAGGCAGATTGGGACCAAACCCCATAAGAATGACCTTTTTCTCCCTGATAGTACTGTGTTGGTCATTTGACAGTTTCTGTATTGTTCTTAACCCTACCAACAATACTATGAGGTTGACATTCTAATCCCCACTTCCAAAGGAGGTGAAGTCTGAGGGTGGACAGTACAAAGACCTCACCCAAAACCACACAGCTGACAAGTGACAAGGCTCAGATCTATTTAAGCCTTTTACAATCATGGAAGAAAACAGTAAAAACAGTAACCCAAGACCAGATTTTGGAGAAGTAGCAATTGCAACATGTGAGTTAAGGGGGAACAGAAAGGAAAAACATACACTGTCTATGTTATTCGAAGACACTCAGAATCACCTCCCAATGTTAATGACAATGAAGACGGACATTAGACACAACAATAGCAACAGACTTTATTCAGTCACCACTGGCAGGGAACAGAGCTCCATTAAATTTGTGCAGAGGTGATGTGTGCTTCAAATGGAGATGAGGGAACTGGTGTGAGGCAGGTAGGGATCCCTGGAGTCAGGGAGGTGAAGAAGTATGAAGGACTGGTCCCTGTAAATGCAATGAGTCAGTTGAGTCTGCTTCCTGGCTACTATGGAAGTAAAGGTTTTACTGGCCTGCAGAGGTGACAGGGAAAGGCTCTGGCTTTTCTAATAAACATCTCTAAGACATCACATTAAGACTTTTGAGCAAGACACTTCTGAGTTGTGAGGCTTATAGCTATGTATTTATATCTTCCTATCTATAAACCTACACCTCACAGAGATAGTGGAAGACTTCATAAATATAAGCCCTTTTTAGTAAATGTACTAATACAGGGAGATCTTGGATCTATCATCTGTTGTTGGTTGGAAAAAAACAGTACATTCTCTTTTAGGCAGAACCTTCTCAAGAAGCCATTTGAAGGGGGACTGGGGACATTCTAGAGACAGAGATTCATGTTGTCAGGAGCCATGCTAGAGTTTGGTGATCTATTAGTGCAAAGTGTGGACAGAGTCATTAGATGCCAAAGGTCTGCAGTCCTCACATCCCACTTTCTTACCGAGAAAGAAGGAGAAAGACAGAGGTAGGGACAGGCAGAAGAGGACCTTCCTATGGAGACAGATCAGAAGAGAAGGAAGGAGTGAGGGGGATGAAAACAGGTTAGACAATGAGGTATCTGCAGAAGAAGTTCAAAAAGACCAAACCCAGGCAAGGGAAAAATATAAATAGAACAGCCCCATGCAAGGAGTGCCCCATCCTTGCATGAGTTCTAACCCCTCAGAAGCACAGCAGGAAGCCAAGGCCCCCTAAAACACCTAGAGAGGCTTATTTACAACCCTTGGAAGTGTTTTAGGTGCATAACAAGGCATCCCACATCAACCCCAAGCATACCACCCCTGGATCCAGACACATGTCTACCCTCCTCAGTAGTTGATGGGGTGGGGATGCCATCAGGAAGTTACCTGCCAGTAACAGGGAACAATTCTCACTGTACCCGAGAGCCCAGAGGAGACTGGAAGGTTCTCAGTTATCAGCCTGGGCTCCACCATGTGGCCTTCATTCCCAGATAGTGTGGATTTTCCTGCAAACTCCCCTCTTTCACCTGAGTCATTTTCTTCCCTTACCAAAGAAGAGCCAAATCCTCTCCTGTCCTGCATTTCTGGTGCATAGGCTAAGGTGAAAACTTCCCTAGTCCATAAAGAGGGAGGATCCCAGAATGCATTGCTCCTCAACAAGGAAACCTTCAGAAGCAAATACACAGCCAACTGGGGAGAATCTCCCTGCCAGATCCACCTCCGACTGACATTTAGAGTTCAAAGCCAGGAGTTGTCTGGACAAGGGGCATTACCACCATCATTTGAAGTAAAAAATTGTCGTTTTTTTGATCAGAAAAAAATGTTGGAATTGGCTGATTGTTTACAACCATGCCTGCTTGGCTATTTAAATTATACAACAGACATTTGTCACTTACTAAAGGAGATAACTGTGCGATTCCAAGTTGTCAAGAAAATCTTTACTGAAATCATGGATGCAAAATGCACTAAATCCCATCATTTGCAAATTTTTTACGTGTACAATATTTTACAATGCTTGATGACATCTAAAACTGTATAACAGTTTTTATTGGTTTTTCTTTTCCTGTTGTTTGTATGGCAGCTGAAATTGAACTCAGGGCCTCACGCATGCTAGGCAAGTGCTGTACCAGTGAGCCATGTTCCAGCCCTTCAAGTTCTTTTAGAACAAGAAGACTTGGTAAATTGTGTCCTGTCAAATCCAACCTGCCACATTTTTTTATAAAAATGAATTAATTAAAAGAAGATCTTATTATAACGTGGACTCTCTTCATATACACATTGCTCTCACGCTACAAAACTGCATTGGTGGAGTGATGAGAGAGACCATCTGAACCATGAAATCTGAAATATTTCCTACTGACCCTGTATAGAAAAAAATTGGTCCAACCTGACCGAGTTCCCCATCTCCTGGCTCACACTCTTCCCTCTGCCAGTTATCCTTAGCCAAATTCATTGGTAAACTCCAACTCAGATTCCACTGCATATTGACCAAAAGAATTAAATCAGGTTCAGCTGAGTGTCATCTGTTCTGTGAAGTCTTCCTTGATCAGAGCCCTGGATCAGAACATCCTGGATTCAAATCCCACCTCTGTACCACAGCCAACATATACTAATACCTAACAGTTTAATGAATTTGCACAAATTTCTTGAGCTCTGTGAGCCTCAGTTTCTCCATCTGTACAGGTTAGTAGAAGAAAACCTGTCTCCAGGGCTACAGAGGGTCATTATAGGGGCACACAGCTGAGAATGGCAAAGTGACAGGAGAGGGTACCCTGTGTGGAACTGAATTCCCTGGCCATCAGCCACTAACTGTGCTGATCTGCAGTGGATACATGCCTGTCAGCCTCCCTATCCTCATCCCAACCCCAAAGAGACATCCAGTTTTGCTCTTTTGTCTTGTTTGTGTCCTTAGGGCCATCCTGGTCCAGCCCCAGAAAGTACCTGTCCAGTGTCAGCTGGGGGAATGTGGTCTAGTTCCTGGGGAAGGGGACATAGCGTGAGGACATACCTGGTTTCTGTGGGAAACTCCATAGCGCAGCTCATTCACAAAGTGCTCAGAGTTGTAGTTGATCCGTGAATAGCGTATATTTCTTCCCACCAATTCCTCTGCCTGCTGGACGATTTTGTTGGGAGGCAGCGGGGTGTACTTGTCATCATGTTTGTTATTGACCCTGTAGGTGTCTCCTGCAGCCAGTGCCAACAGCAGTTCCTTCTTCA
>PVKS010050409.1:0-11566 GCA_004027875.1 Aplodontia rufa
TTGAAGTCCTTGAAGGCCAGACTAAGTTTGTATGGATTTAGTAGATCTCAAATCATGGGATATTTAAATACATACTTTCATAGGGGAAGACCATGCAAAGTTAGAGTTTTACAAAGATCATGCAATGTTTGAAGCTAACAAAGACTCCTTGGTCCACAGCATGGGGAATAAAGTGGAGGCGAATAAGACTGTTGGCTATTGTAATGGACCAACTGACATGAATAAGGCTGACATAAACCAATGCATTCCCAGTGGGAATGGAAAAAGGTTGAGGAGATGAAACACTTGGAGGATGGGAAAATAGAGAGTGGAGCATGGAGGCTGTTAGATTTTGGGACAATGCAGGAGAGTGAAGAGGACCGAGAAGGATCTGTTCCTTCTTTCTGCAGATTTATGTCTCAGGATGTCAGACTCAGCCAACAGTATAACTCTTACCTGTCTCTGGGGCAGCACCGTGCCCTGCTGTGGTAGAAGAAGCCTTGGGAGTTAGTGTGGTCCTGTTGCTGCCACTGACAGGTAACATTCTTTAGGTCCAAGGTAAAGCATTGTAGTCCAATTGCCACTGAAGTCAAAAAAGTAATTCCCTTTAGAGCCATCTGCCCCTCAATGGAGTATCTGGATCTTTTTATACACACAATAGAACATTTACTCCCTTTCTCTCTTCTCTCCTGAACAGAGTTCAGTGTGTGCAATGGCGAGTTTGAGGTCATTGGGAAGGACCATGATTCCTGGAGCCTCCATATCTAGCCCAAGCCTCCCTAGAAATCTCTCTCTGCCTCTCTCTTTCTCTTTTAAATCTTCCTCCTTATCTCCCCATTCCTTTATTGACCCACCTGCATTCCTAGGGAGGTCCACAGTCACAGGAAAGGACCAGGAGCCCCAGGAGCCCCGGAGGGAGATGCCATCAGGTTGGCTGCGTAGCTGGAGCCAGTAGGAGTTGCCAGGCTGGAGACCAGAGATGAGGCAGCTTCCACCCATCGTTGTCAGAGATGGTGCCTTGGGAGAAGAATCTCAGTGTCAGAATCTAGGCCTGCCTCTGTCCAGGCGAGAGCCTCTATCTCTTATATTGGAAGCCTACTATATCCTGTGCAGAGCTCAGCTCCTTACTGGACAGATATGCACACAGACCCAGATCCCGGTTGTTGGGTTTCAGATCATATTCAGGGAGAAATTCACATTATTTTGGAGGCCTGAAAGCCCTTAATTTTGTCAGTGTGAATGACCCAAAGTGGGAGACCCTGAATAAATATGGCTCTTGAGAGCTAATCAGAGTCTACACTAACTACACTGATGAACCTAGTCTAGAATCCTTAAAGGATGACCTATCCTTTCCTGTGGCCAAACTGAGAGCAGGGATAGGACATAGAAGGGGAGGCAGAAGTTTAGAATACTCCAGTTGGGGAGGATTGCGTTGGTCCATCCTGTTGAAGTGCTATGGACTGAGCACATGGTGGCTGGTCCAGAGCGGAGGCTGGGTTCAGCCTCCACTGAGTAGGGCAGCAGGTTTCTGTGGAGAGCAGCTGTACCACTGTGGGGCCAGTGGAGTTCATGTGATCTGTGGAGCCATAGCGGAGTTCGTGCCTCAGGAAATCACTGATTTCAGGAGCAGGGGCCTTCCAGTGAATCTGAAGTTCTCCTGGTTGGCTCCCACCCACAGCCTTGATGATGCTGGGGGGAGCTGGCCGGCCTGAGGGCAAGAAAGGGCACGTTGGAACTCTGGGGGCCACATTCTGTGGTTCAACCATGGACTAAAGGAAGGGGTGCTAGAGGCTAAATTGGGGGCAATCTCTGGGTTCCAAAGAGGTCACAGACTGTCACTCTTTTGGGAAGAGGGCAGGGAAGGAAGGTTCCTATCCTGTTCTGCTTTCCTCTTGAGAATGCTGACCACACTGAAGTGTAGTGGTTTGTTAAGACTGTGCTCCTTGAAAACACATGTGTTTGTCTTTGTAACCTAGCACAGTGCCAGTCACACAGTAGATATTCTGTAACGGTTGAATGTGTGAGTAAATGAGTATGTTGATGATGGGGGAACCAGAATGTCTTTGGTGTGAAATGATTGTGGGATAAGTCTAGCTCTGGATGCTGAGGCTGGGAGGAATGAACACAGAGTCTTGAAATGCCCTGGGAGTCTGGTGATGGGGGGCATCCATGTTGTCATGAAAGGCTGCAGGCAAGCATCTGCTGCTAGGAGCTGGACTACAGGCAGCAGATGGAGGGTACAGGGTGATAGAGATGCCCTTACCCACACTATCCACAAAGAGCACCCGCTGGGTCAGAGTCTGGTTCAGGAACACATTCTTCATCCAGAGGTGCAGTGGAAAGAAGAGGCGTACTTCATCCTGGGCTGGAAACTGGCACACATATCGGATTCCAAAGGGGGGCACACTCTGGGAACTCAGGGGGCAGGCACGTGGGTTCTCTCTGTTGGCATAAGAGAAGTCTTTGTGCTTGACCTCCATAGTCAGGCCTGAGGACCCAGGCTTGGCCCATGCCCAACATCTGTTTTCATTGCTGCCATTTTTCTTTTCACTGCTAGAGATAGATGGGATCTGGGATTATGTAGGGGCTTGAACTGGGCTGTTCAGAGAGTGGCTATTTAGTACACGAACTTAGAGTAATCCACAGAGCCAAAACCATGGAAGCTCTTAGAGTGGAACTCAGCTGAGCTAAGCACAGGGACACATTAGTGGGGAGTGGGGTATAATCTAGCACCTACCCTGGGTAGGCATACAGCAGCTGGTATGTCCCACTTGGCGCTGCCTCTTCCTCATCCCAGAAGCAAGTGAGGTCCTCAAATGTTTGGGAGAAACAGGTCAGGGGCTCTGAGTCCGAGGCCAGCAAGGAGACATCTGAGGAACAGCTGGTAAGTTGGGTTCTGGGTCCTTCCAGGCATGTTTATGGACAAAAGCAGGGGACCAGTGGGAGTCTCTTCCCCTACATCCCCTCCAGGGACTCTGCATCCCTTCCCTCTTCCTAGGCATAGGTGATCTCCACCCTCTAAACACCTCACCTTGGCTGGTGACTTGAGCCAGGTTTTTGGGGGCCAGGAGGAGGCAGGAGGTGACCATGAAGAGGGCCCAGGAGGGCATCTTCTCCGGCACTGTGTGCCTGCCCTAGCCCATCCTCCCTTCAGGAAGCTGGGCCCCAATCCCCTCCCGGGCCAGCCCCTCAGGTTCCTGTCAGATACAGCCCCACGTCCTGTCCCTGTCCCTGCCCCACTGGGGCCCATCCAGACCACACTGGGGCCAGGGGCCAGGGGAGGGGGAGTGGGCAGGAGGGTAGGAGGAATTTGAAAGAAAGGACATAGACATGTTGGTGGGAGGGAGATGGGAGGTGTACATTCATACACCAAAATGAAAATAAGCTTGAGCGTGTGTCTATGTTAACTATTAGAGAAGGGCATACTGTCATCGAGAATGGCAACATTTACTGAGCACTTAACTAATCTGTCTTGTATAAGCACTTTGTAAAATAAATCGACTCCACCCATCTTCACAAGAGTCTTGTTATTTCCATGATAAAGTTAAGGAAACTGAGGTGCAAAGATGATTTGCCTAAGATCACAAACCTCCTCACAGGTAAAGTGCAGGAGGTCAGCCTTCAGAACTCAAGTGCTTAACAGCCTTGTTGCGCTCCTGGAAGGTGTAAATTGCCAAGAAATGACTGTATGCCTCACAACCATGACAAATGGTTGGTATTTCCACTTTATGCTGTGGAACTTTTTGCATAAATGAACACATGCCCCTTCCATTGTGGGTGGCCTCCTCAGTAGCTTCCAGTCATCCTACTCAAAGTGTGGTCTGTTGACATTAGCAACAGCAGTACTGGTATCTTTTTAGAAATGCAAAATCCTAGACCCTTTATCAGACCTACTAAAACAGAACCTGAATTTGCCAAAATTCCTATATGATTTGAGTATACATTGAAGTTTGAGAAGAGATGGTCTTCAATATGTCCATCTGGCTTGCTCAGAATCAGGGATGTTTGGTCTCGACTTTACTTGTGTTTGTCTTAATGTTAGTAGCAGAGTAGTGAGTATGATCTCTTCATTGAGGCCCAGGCTTCCTGGGCACACTGGAACTGAGGGTGGTTTCTATACTGATTCTGGGAGCTCTGACTCTTGCTGGGGAGGAGAGAGGCAGATGAGGGGGAGGAGGATGCATAGCCACGTTAACTCCTACATTTAGCCTGTCGACCTCAACTGGGGCTTCCATTGCTAGCTCTGCAGACCAGGTGTCCTCACATCATCTTTTTCTCTTCCTCCTTCTGAATTAATTTTACTAAGAATTTAAGTAGGCATTGAGTGGGTAGATGGAAGTGCTTCTACCCTCAGCGAGGTCCTAGTTTCTCTGGCACCATTTTCCTGCAAGTTGTCTCTGAGCCAGGTTTGTTATAAGCCCTGTTAGCCTTCAAGTTACAAAGACTAATGGTAATGACTTTGGATGACTCCCTCTGCCCATCAAGAGGTATCCAATCTCTGCCAGATCAAGTAAGAGAGGAAACACAACTTTAATGTTCATGCAGCCCTATGGCTTTGGATGCTGCATGCTATGTGAATACTGGTCACTTCAGAATTAACATCTCCAGCTGTGACGTTTCCCTTGGTCTCCAGATTTTGGTGACCAGCTGCTTACTTAGCTTTCTCACTTGTGTGTCTAATAAACATCTTAACAGTTAAGATGGTCAAGCCAGGCATGATGGTGCATGCCTGTAGTCCTAGTTACTCAGGAGGTTGAGGGAAGGATCCCTTTAGCCCACAAGTTCAAGACTAACCTGGACAACTGAGTAAGACCCCATCTCAAAAAAACAACAAAATAAAACAAGCCAACAAACAAAAAACCCGAAAGAAAATGCTTGATTCTGGTTCTCACCCCTGAACCTTTGTTTACCTAACCTTGCCTACCTTTGTAAATGGCACCTCCACCTACTAAGTTGATCAAACCCAAAATCTCAATACTCCTTGATTGCTATCTTTCTCTTACCCTACATCCAATTAATTAGTAGATCTCGTCAGTTCTCCTTCCAAATGTGCCCTAAATCTGAACATTTTTTAACCCTCCTCCTCCTATCCTGGTTCACATCTAGGTTACTACAATAGATTTCTTTTCTTTTTAAAGAGAGAGAGGGAGGGAGGGAGGGAGTGAGAGAGAAAATCAGTTTTATTTAGTTTTTCATGTGGATTTCATTGCTCTGACACTTTGTTGTGTATGTGGTGCTGGGGTTTAAACTCATGTCCTCGCACATGCCAGGCAAGCACCACAACCACTGAGCCACTGCTCCAGCCCCTACTGCAATAGATTTCTAACTGGTGTCCCTGCCTCAGCTCTTTCTCCTTCCATCCATCTTCCATACAACAGACTGATGTTTAACACACATCCAATGTCTTCACACCCCTCCTAAAATCCCCCAGAGGCTCCGCATTGCACTTAGAATATAATTCACATGCCTCCTAATGGAATACAGAGTTCTTCCTGATGTGGCCCCTGCCTCCTTGAACCTCATCATCCATTGCTTTCTTCTTCACTCTCCACCAGGCACAATAAACATTGTGTCTCTCATCTTAATCTTCATTGAACTCAAACTTCTGCAATGCTCAGTATTCTACTTGGGTTCTACAATGTCATGGTCTCTTGGCTTCCTCCTGCTTTCTATAAGATTCCCTCTCAGTTTATCTATTTAATGAGAGGGAGAGAGTGAGTGTGAGAGAGAATCAGTTTTTGTTTATTTATGTATTTTTTGAAGAGGGAAAGAGAATCAATTTTATTTAGTTTTTCATGTGGCTTTCATTGCTCTGACACTTCATTGTGTACGTGGTGCTGGGGTTCAAACCCGTGTCCTTGCACATGCCAGGTAAGTGCTCCAACTGCTGAGCCACCACTCATGTCTGTGGTTTCTCTCTTTAAATCTTGCTGTTCTCCAGGTGTTTTTGCTTAGCCCTTTATAGCAACTGAGTGATCACATGACTTCAATTTGTTCTATATACCAGTAACTCCCAACACCTAATCACTCTCTTGAAATTTGATTCTCAAATTACTTGTTGGGCATATCTATTTGTTGTTCCATAGGCTCTTCAAACTCACCAAGTTCCAAACAGAACTCTTACTAACTTTCACATACTTTTCCCCCACTATGTTCTGCATCTTACATGAGTTACCCAGGCATCTAAGTCTTCCTCCACTCCTGCATCCAAGTCTTCTCCAAGTCCTGTGACTTCTACAGTATAATCATGGTTAAGGGTGCAGAGCCCATAGAGGGCTTGTCTGTGACTGTTAGAGAGTTGAGATGAAAGCTGTTCCTCCTCCTTGGGAAGAGGCCCAGCTACCTGTCCCTGTCATTGTCCCATTTCCCCTGCTTCCACACAGCTAGATAAAGATGTCTTCCTCAGTCCTTTGCTTCTGTAGAAAATCAAGCAGGCACTGGGATAGGCCTAGGGAAAAGGAAACCATGTAGATCTTCCCACTTTGGTTAAAGAGTTGAAGGTTCTTTAAGGTTCAGCTCATCGGGCCTGAACTCTGTTGGGCTGTAAGGCCAAAGTCCTGGCTTATGAGAGCTGGCATTTGATCTCTGGGTAGCCATCGCTCAGAGAACTCAAGGGGTTGCTGGCTGAGGACTGGCTTAGGCAGTAGTGTGCTATTAAACTGGCTCTCAGGGAAGAGTGGGTCTGTTTTGTAGGCTTTGCTGCTTTTTATGGCGTAAATACTTGATAGCCAATTTCAAGCTGCAAACTTGACGTCCCTGAACAGTGAGTTGCGTAGAGAACTGGCTCTTGTGAACCCGTACCTGCATTCTTTCCTTTCATCTTTCCAGATTTCCCAACACCTGCCATTTGATCCAATCAGAAAGCCTAAATTCAGGTAGCTCTAGGCACCAGGATTCACTTGATCACCGTCTCTTTCCCAACACTTCCAAGTTTCTCTCTGAGATGAAAGTTCTATTTGTGCCCCTAGCAGTGTGTCAAGGGACTGTGCTTCGTGTGCCCATTGACAACATTAAGTTTGCCACTCTGATGGTTTACAGATGGTGTCTCCTTACACAATGTTTTCTCTAAGGCTTAAGTTTGCTTTTATTCTTTCCCTATTTAAACTCTTCATGGTTCCACATGATCCTTTGGACCAAGACTCGTCCCTAGGTGCTGGAACACCAGACCTTCCCACTTATTCACTCTCTTTAAAATTAAATTCTTGATTACTTGATGGACATCTCTGTTTTTCCATAGATGTTTCAAATTCACCAAGCGATCACTCTCACATACCCTTTCCCTTCCCACCTTTGTGCCTTCCCATTCTTAGAATCTCTCTTTCATGATGTGCCATTCGCTATTCATTAAATTCAACTCCTCTACCTGTGTGCCACCCCCCCCAAAGAGGATCTCATTTTCCCCAGATAGAGAACCTTCCCACATTAATGGCCTGTTGGATCTTTTTTTTGTGATTCTAGATCTAACCCCAAGTCACTAGTCCTTGGGAGTCTTTTCTTAACTACATGTAATGAAGGGAAAAATCTAATTAAAAAAGAGAAATGCAATTTATATTCCTTTCAGAAGCCAATAGCTCTTTTTTTTTTAAATGAGGGCCTTGTGCATGACCTTGATAGGAAGCAGAGAGCTAAATTTGCTGACTATGGAATAACTCCAGAGAAAAAGAAGGGCCAGTATGGTAAAGACGGCAACCTGAAAAGGCTGACCAGAGAGAAATTCTCGGCAGAAGGGCTTCTTGAGGAAAATCTCAGAACTGTGATGCTCAATACTCAGTTTTATGTTTGTTCACTATCCTGCAAATGTTTAGCTTTCCTACAGCTTGCCCATCCAGTGAAAGTGTCCTGTATATAAAGCCTGTATTCAGGCAGTGACGCTTGCGGAGCTGAGAGAGGAATGGTGGCCATGGGCGTGAGCAGCCCTGTAATCAAGAATCAGCAAGAACAAGGATTCAGACTGAGGGGCCGTGATGAGGATTAAACCCTTGAGGAGTTCTGGTAGAAGGGAGGAGGACATGGACTTCCCAGAGGATGAGGATAGGGAACAGAGCCACCTTAATTAGATATAAATGAAAAAGGTGACCATAAAGATCTGTAAACTTTGAGGGCATTTGGGGTGCATACACACAATCTTTCCTTCTTCTGCGTCCTCACAAAATCTTGTGCCTCTGCTGGGGTGTTTTTGTACGTAAAGAGCCTCTACACTGGCTAGAGGAGATGTGAACCTCCAAGAAGGGATTGTTAGCTCCTCTGGGTTGGGAGCTGGGTGGGAGTGGGCTCCTCCTTCTGACTCCCTCCCTCATTACTCTCCTGCCACTTGCTGCTTGCCAGCACTATGCTTGTGTGTCGTCTCCTTTCATTCGCAATAACTATTCAGCACCCAGGCCTTCCCTTTTCAGAAGAGAAAACTGAGGCTTTAGAAGGAGGAAATGAGTTGTCCAAAGTCACTGTTATTGAGACTTAAATTCAGTTCTATTTGACTCTGAAACCTTTGAGGGGTGTGTGTGTGTGTGTGTGTGTGTGTGTGTGTGTGTGTGTGTTTAATACCATTGCCTATATTTCCCAGGCTGGTCTTGAATTCCTGGGCTCTAGGCAAGCCTCCTGCCTCAGCCTCCCAAGTAGCCAGGATTGCAGGTGTAAGCCACCACGCCCAATGAAAGCCTGTTTTTTTAACCCCTCCATTGACACTTCTGACTAGGGCCATATTAGAGCTGTTCCTCTATTTTATTTACATTATTTATTTTATTTAACATTATGTGCCTGGCATGAGGCCTGAGGTGAATCTTTTCCACAATGTGAGGCTAAGTCCGAAACAGGCGTAGGGAGGGGTGTAATGCTGCCAGTCAATGGGAAAATGACTAGTAAAGAAGCTGCAGGGATATGAATGAAGGAAGAAAAAAGGGGAGAGAAGAAGGAGAAGGAGGAGGAGGAGGAGGAGGCGGAGGAGGAGAAGGAGAAGGAGAAGGAGAAGGAGATGGAGATGGAGAAGGAGAAGGAGAAGGAGAAGGAGAAGGAGAAGGAGAATGAAGGAGAAGGAGAAGGAGAAGGAGAAGGAGAAGGAGAAGGAGAAGGAGAAGGAGAAGGAGAAGGAGCTGCTGCAGGGGCCCAATCTGGCTAGCCAGCCCTCTGCTCTGCATGTGACCTCCTGACTCCTGAGCTGTCCTTGCTTTGGCTGGACTCTCTCTGATCCCTGCTGAGGAAAATGGAGGGCCAGCCCCAGTACTGCCAGTTTCTGCTTTGCCCCAGGAGAGGGCCTGGGGTGAGATAAGGGGATGCATAATCCTTGGGAGGAGTCTGAGCTGCCCAGAGAGCCCTGCAGGAAACCACCCCTTCCTTGGGGGTGAGAAGGGAATGAATGACTCAGGGCTGACTGGTGGGAGTTCCGTTTTTGTGGCCAGGATGGGCCACCATGAGGCCCCTCAAAGTGCCCACCAGGTTTGCCTTTCCTGGCTGCATGTCTAATGAGGCTTTTCCTCTGCCCCTTTCCTTCATTTCTCTAGAAATGCGTTTGTGTTGCTGGGCAGGTCTCTTGCTCCAACCCCTGCCCAACCCAGGCCATCTCCCATGGGAACAGGGCAGGAGTGCAAGCAGGGAGAAATGAAGCTAGAACTGGGTGAGGCGGGCAAGGCAGAGAATTTATGACTGTGCTGTGTGCCTGTGGTCATAAGGGCCTTTGGTCCTTATGGTGCCACAATGGGAACGTGGGGCCCTTCTGTTTGGGGATGGTGCCTCTGGGGCCATCAATTTAGCATCGAGTATATGATAAGTATATTTGGGTTGAACTTGGAAGTTTCTTGTACCCAAATCTGGTCCTTTCCCACAGTGCCAGAGAAGCAGCTAAGAGAGCAACTTGGGAGCCAGAGGTTTGAATACCAGCCCTGCCATTTACTAGCTGTCAGACTTTAGCCAAGTTACTTAACCTCTCTGAGCCTTCTGCTTCTGTAAAAGGAGGGTAATAATAGTATCTATCTAACAGCACTGTTGAAGATTGAATGAATTAACACGTGTAAAGTGCTTGGCATTTAAACATCATGCAAGAATTAGCTGTTTTCATTCTTTTAGTGGCTGACGATCTAGTTGTATAAACAGAAGCTTGGCAGTAATCCTAGACTCTTCCCTGTCCTTCCACTCCCATGTCCAATCCCTGCCCATTCTTTCTCTGAAGTATTTCTTCCAGCTCTTTATCCCCACACTATCATGTCACCTGCACTCGTGGGGAAGTCTTGCACCAATTGCCTTTCCTCCATTCTTTTTCTTCTTTCTAAAGTTTTATTGAGATGTAATCATACCATATAATTCACCCATTTAAGGCACATAGTTCACTGGTTTTTACTATGTTCATAGATACGGGTAACCACAGTCAATTTTTTTTTTTAACCTCCAAAAGGAATCCTGCCTGCCTGTCTCAAAATAAAAAATAAAAAAGGGTTGGGGATGTTGTGTAGTGGTTAAGCACCCTTGGTTTAAATCCTAGTACAAAAAAAAAAAAAAATAAGGACTCCTGTGCCTGTACCTTTTAGCTCTTACCTCTTATCTTGACACTTCTTCCCAGCTGTAAGTAACTTAATCTATCTCATTGATATATTTGCCTAGTAAAGGATTTTCATATAAATTAAATATAAATATGGTTTGTTTGTTATCTTCTTTTGCTTATCATGGTATTTTAAATGTTCATCCATGGTACAATGTGTATTAACACTTCATTCCTTTTTTTTTTTTTAAGAGTGAGAAAGAGTTAATTTTTTACTTTTACATCTTTTTTTTTCCTCTCCACTTAGTTGTGTATATGGTACTGGAGATTGAACCTGGGTCCTTGTACATGCCAGGAAAGCACTCTACTGATAAGCCACCTCTCCAGTCCATTTCATTCCCTTTTAATAGCTAAATAGTATTCCATTGCATGGATATAAATATTTAATTTATCCATTCATCAATTGATGGATATTTGGAGTGTCTCCACATTTTGGCTATTATGAATCATGTTGCTATAAAGATCTATGTATAAGTAAGTTTTTGTGTGGACATGTTTTCATTTCTCTTGGCTATGTTCATAGGAGCAGAGTTTCTGTGTCTTACAGGAACTCTATGTTTAGTGGTTTAAGGAACTGTCAAACTGTTTTCCAAAGAGGCTATGTAATTTTATATCTTCACCAGTAGTGTCTGAGAGTTCTGATTTCCCCTTGCCAACGCTATTATCTTTTTTTAAAAAAAATTCTAGCTGTCTTTCTTGGTGGGTATGAAGTGATATTTCACTGTTGTTTTGATTTTCACTTCCTGATGACTAAATCATGTTGAACCTTTGTGGGTTTTTTTTTTTGTCCATTGTACATCTTCTTTGGAAATGTCTATTTAGATCCGATTTTAAAAAGTGGGTTATCTATCTCTTTGTTATTGAATTTTTTTTTAATTTTTATTTTTTGAACAGACTTACAAGATTTTAACAAATCAATATAAAATGTGTATAAAATGTGTAAATATTCTGGATATTGTAATTATCCCCAGGAGTGCCCCCCCAGTTACCCTCCCTTATCCCTCCCTTCCCTTTCCCTTTATAGCTCTAAAAAAAGTATTAGATTATAAAGCATTACATCTT
>PVKS010050410.1:0-11560 GCA_004027875.1 Aplodontia rufa
AGACTTGGTGAATTATAAGTAACATGCCCCAGGCCACACACAGGGGAGGAGCCTGGATTTAAACTTTAGAGCCCCATTTCTTTTTAGCACATCAGAAACCTGGCTCAGCTTTTCCCTGTTCAACTTCTTTAATCCTGGCTCTTTAGCAGGCCTGACTCAGGGGGAAGGGGTCGCAAAAGACTTACTGGAATATTTGGACAGTCACCCTCGGCCCACAGGCTTCTTCCCTGTTATAACCCCAGGTAGGACTTAGCCCCATAGGCAGGAGCCATCCCAGGCCAAGCTACGTGTTTCAGAGATAAGAGACAAGGGGCTGATCCTGAAGCGAAGGCAGTTTGGAAGAAAGCAGCAGTAGCGACCGTGTGAATCACTGCTATCATTGTGTGAGAAACATCTGCTGGTTTTGCTCACCTAGCATCTTCTGTTTCTTCTGGTAAACGAAATGCTGGCTTTCTTTCAGAGAACTGTTTTCTCTTAGCTTCTTTCAATCCACAGAGACTGGGATAAGCCTCTATGTGACCTGAAGCCACATTATGGGCTCAGGACAATGCAAACAGGCCCTTGGACTTTTGCTGGACTGGGGATGGGGAAAATTCTCTTTTCACAGGCATCATTAAGCTGTAAGGACAGAGACTAGAAATGGACCTTGGTAACTCCCCTCCTGGAAGCCTGCCCAAAGCAGAAGCCACCCCAGGGTTGCAGAGACAGCAATCATTGCCACTACCCAAGCACCTGTAGCCAGTACTATCGGAAGAGATCATGCCAAAAGCACACGTCAGCTACAGTAACCAGTCAATCCTGTTCTTCCCTGGACCAGTTTGCTTTTGAAACCAGTTCTGGCCCAAACTAATACTTCTATTAATGTGCACTTGTTATGTGCTGGGCATGTTTTAAGGACATTACACAAGACATCCCATACAACTTTTACAGCAACAGGATGAGGGAAAGTCTAACGATCTTCATTTTACAAATGAGCCTAAGGGATAAGCATGAAGGCATCAAGTGAGGAAGAGGCAGACAAGAGGTGAGGACCCTGGGATCTCCAATTCCAAGGCTCACGCTTAGATCCAGTGGGCTACACTGCTCCCATCAGGTGCATTATTTAAAGGCTCATGTACACAGAAAAGGAAATACCAATGACAAGATGCCCTGCTTCACTTGTAACAGAAATATAAACAAAACCACACTGAGGTTCCTCTTGCTATCTATCAGCCTGGCAGAAACATGGTGTGAAGATGTGCTCAGCTGGTGAGGACGTGAGGAAAGGACAAGCTCAGCATCTGGGATGGGAGGTAAACCAGCACAATCTCTACACCAGGAAAATTGGGCAAAACTTCCCAAACCTCAAACACACAAGCCCTTCTCTTTAAGCATTCTGCTTAAGTATTTATTCTCCAGATGTATGTACAGTTAGCTGTGCATCACACAGCCTAGATACAGCAGTACTGCTTAAAGCAGCAGTCAAACGGATACCTAAGTATTGGGGTAAAATAAAGCATAAATGATTAACGGCATGGGCTTCAGATATATTTTATGGGGAAAAGGTACAGTGCTGACAACTTCAACTTGCAGTGTGCTGTCAGTAGTGCATAAAAATAAATCAGCGGGGGGAGGGGGGAAGTGGTGGCTCAGCGGTTACGGCACATGCCTGGCACACACAAGGACACAGGTTCAAACCCCAGCACCATGTATACAATAAAGTGTCAGAGCAAGGCAAGCCACATGAAAAACTAAATAAAAGTGATTCTCTCTTTTACTGTCCCTATTTTTTTTTTTTTTAAAGAAAGAGGGGACAGTGAGAGAGAGACAGAGAGACAGAGAGAATAAATTTTTATTTAGTTTTTCACATGGCTTTCATTGCTCTGAGACTTCGTTGTGTACGTGGTGCTGGGGTTTGAACTCGCGTACTTGCGCATGCCAGGCAAGCGCCATAACCGCTGAGCCACCACTCCAGTCCCCTCTCTCTCTTTAAAAAAAAAATAAGCAGTACACACACACACACAGTCAATCCTCATTATTTGTAAAGTCCACGTTTGTGAATCTGCCCACATGACTAAAATCTACTTGTAGCCCCAATAGTCATGGTGCTTTTATGATCATCTGCAGACATGGCAGAGAAGTGAAAACTCTTGAATTGCCGACGGCACACATTCCAAGCTGACGTCAGACAAGGCAGTACTCTGCCTTCCTCCTTCAGCTACCAGACTATAACAAGCATCCTTTCCATGGTGCTTAGTACCATGCTTTTCACATTTTTGAGCTTTTCATTTAAAATTGCTCCCAAGTGTAGTACACAAGGAGGCTGTGATGTGCCTCATGCACATAGTGTAGATGCTAGATAAGCTCCGTTCAGGCCTCAGATATGGTGGTGTTGGCCATGAGTTCAATGTTAATGAATTGATAACATGTATTAAATAGGGGGTCTTAAACAGAAACACACATAAAACAATGTTATGTATTGAGAAAATATCCAGACTCTCATAGGAACCTAACTGTACTTCTTCTCAAAGCAATTATTCAGTACTTACTAATTCAGTATTTGCAGCAATTAAAGAACACAAATACCATGAATAGTGGGAACTGACTTGCACATGAGCACAAACACTTATCTGTATCTTCTGAGGCGTTTCCCCCCCCCAGGGCTGAGGACTGAACTCGGGGCCTTGCGCATGCTAGGCAAGTGTTCTGCCACTGAGCTAAACCCCCAACCCCACATTTTTTATTTTTTAAGAGAGGGAAAGGACAGTGAGAGAGAAAGAGAAAATCAATTTTATTTAGATTCTTCATGTGGCTTTTGGTGCTCTGACACTTCACTATGTATGTGGTACATGGTGCTGGGGTTCGAACCTGCATCCTCCTGCATGCCAGGCAAGCACCATAACTGCCGAGCCACTGCTCCAGGCCCTGCCAGTGCATTCTTAAACAATCTCTGCAAATACCCCAGGACACCAAGACTACTAGTGGCTTCTGGAAATACTTGTGGCCAAGAAGGTGATGGAAGGAGGACTTTTCACTGCTTATTATTTTTCAATTTTAAACCAAGTCAATGATTTCTTAGCCAAAGATAAATATGCAGTGAAAACAAACCCAGAGGGGCTGGAGTGGTGGCTCAGCAGTTACAGCGCTTGCCTGGCATGCAGGAGGATGCAAGTTCAAACCCCAGCACCACATACACAACAAAGTCTTGGGGCAACAAAGGCTGCATGGAAAACTAAATAAAACTGATTCTCTCTCTCTGTCCCTCTTTCTTAAAAAACAAAAAACAAAAGCAATTAAACCCAAAAAACCCCAGAGATTGTGCCTACCTTCCATCCACATCACTGAACTATCTCCAATGTCCACTGAGGCACTGTCATGGGTGAGGAAAAGGGACCACGCTGAGTACCCTATGGGTTACTGTCACTGTCTGTCCACACTAGCAATGCAGTATGAAGGGGGGAGGGCTTCCAGGCAAGATGGACCACAGTGGGTGGAGCTGCTAGTCATGACTCATGTCCTGGCCAGGCTCTGGCCACCTGAAGGCTCACCTGGGTGCTCTCATCATGGAAGCCCTCGAGGAAGCTCTCCAGTAGTTCATCCGCATTGTCAATCCGCTCAGCATACTCGCCTACAATCCATATCATGGCTGCCCGGGCCTCAGGCTCATCCAAGGAGTCCAGGTTCTCGCACAGCGTGGCAATTACACTTTCATACCTGAAACAGAAGGGCACAGCTAAAATGTGAGCAGGGAGGAAACCTGGGCTTCCCTGGGACCACTGGAGCCTAGAGAAAGGCAGTAGAAGGTTCCCAAGATAGATGGTGAAGAAAGAGGATTTGTATTGTATCTGCTACACTTTAGCTTTTATTTTGGCCTGGGGAGCAGAGGAGTTTTTCCAAGAATACTACCTACACCAGAGACAAAAGGAAGAGGGGAGGGGAGAGGCCATTCCTTCCTCCTCCTTCCCACCATCCTGTCCCCAAGCACAGCCAGCTCACCCTCTCACCAGGAGTGGTGGGTACCTACTTGTTGGGGTACTTGCGAAAGATGTCCTTAATGACCACAATTGCTTCCTGGACCACGTAGTTGACCTTGGTCTGAATGAGATCAAGCAGCGTGCTCACACAGCGCTCCGCAGATTGCTGCATGGGAAGAGGAGGAGAGTATGGGCAAGGTCCTTACATCCATTTCCAAAAGAGTGCTGATAACCTTGCCTGGGCCAAAGAGCCTAAGTCACTCCTCGCCTACCTTCCTTATCACAGCACAAAAACAGGAGAACACTCTCCTTCCAACACCAGGGGTGAGGGGGTGAAGGGTGGAGCACAAGTGCCAAATGATGGTCCTGGGATGGCAGGGACATGGAGAAAGAATGAGACTACGGAGAAACCAGGGACAGCACTCCAGAGAGTTGGGAGGTCCTTGAAGCTCTTCAAGGTAAAGCCCTCAGGGAAGAGCGTCTCCACTTTAGCCTCGCCCAACTACTCTTACTTGTTTCATAAAATGGGCTCTTGTGGTGAAATCAACTCATAAAGTCGGTGTGGAGGCCAGCCTTTCTGCCTTTATTCCCACACACTGTGCTAATGACCCAGGGAAAGAGATTTCTTAGAACAGTCATCATGAGCACCACAGGGAAAATGCCTCCAAATGACTTAAGGATCTGGTCTGGGGGTGACCAGCTGTCCCAAGATCCTCTAAGCATCAGTGGACTCATTTAAGGAGAGTCTAACTCAGTGGTCAAGGTACATCTTCCTAGGTAGAGAATGGGAAGGGATGAAATGCCATTTCATAGGCTCGGGAGCAGTCTGGGTAGCTAGGAGAAAGAGGTCCATGGGCAGCTGAATCAGGATACGCATCAAAGCATCTGACAGGCAGAACCCCTGCCCCAAAGCTCTGTGAAATAAAGCTAAGTCTACCAAGGTCCCCACCAGCTGGGGGCTACCCCACTGCCTTAGCTAAACCTACATGCAAACCATGATTATGCCTCCTCACCTCCACCTTGATGGCACAGCGGCCAATGGCACGCACAGCCTTCCGTACAAAATCCACATCCACTTCTGTTGCATACTCTTTCAGCTCTGCCAACACCTGTGACCCAAACAGAGTAAATGGATGGGGAGGGGGATCTGATGGTGCAACCTCAGGGAACACTCCTGGGTAGTGAGAATGCGGAGACAGCCCCAAAAGGAGAGGATTCTGTCTCCTACTGGAGGTAGAACACCCAGGGCAGGATCCTGGTGCCCCAAACAGAAGGCAGGCCTAGACAACCCTTGTATCAGGATGATCTAGCTATTACATCTAGCTATCACTTTTTTCTTTGTTTCTGACACTGCGGATTGAGGCCAGGGCCTCACATATGCTAGGCAAGCATTCTATCACTGAATTACACCCCAGCCCTTTTTAAAATTTTTATTTTGAGACAGGTCTTGTAAAGTTGCACAGGCTAGGAGCTAGAGCAGTGGCTCAGAAGCTATGGCACTTGCTGGCATGCATGAGGACTTGTGTTCAAACCCCAGCACGCAACGAAGTGTCAGAGCAACAAAAGCCACATGAAAAACAAAATAAAATTGATTCTCTCTCTCTCTCACTATCCCTCTCTCCCTTTAAAATAAATAAACAAACAAATAAAGTTGCACAGGCTAGCCTTCAAACTTGATATCCTCTTGCCTCTGCCTCCTGAGTATGCACTGTCATGCCTAGCTTGGGCCATCTTCTTTAATAACACAAATATCAGAGTTTTCTTTTTGTTTTTTGTAAACTTGCTTACAAAGCTCCAGGCCCTATGCTTAACATTCTCCATGAGATGTGCTGCTGACAGAATTATCAGCTGACCCAAAGACCAGAGCTAGTGGGTGAGGAAGCTGTCTGACACCAAAGCTTATGCAGACAACCACCACGCTTACCTGGGCAATGTTGGCCTGGGAGGCCAGGCGGATCATGATGTCCAGCTTCTCCAGCTTCACATAGATGGGGTCATTGTATTTCACGAAGAAGACCTTCATTTCGTGCTTTAGGATCTCGGGCCTAGTGGCAGGGCAGGACGCCCAGAGAGCAGAAAGCAAGGCATAAACCCCATGAGAAAACCTCTCCATATCTGCTGAGACATTCTGGGGTTCAAGGTGGAACCTGATGTCCAAGGAAGGAAAGCCACTATTGTAGCTGCATGTTCAGGCAGAGGACCCACTGAGGAGCCTGAGCCAAGTTCTGCCTAGTTATTGCTGTCTGTCCACAACTCAGGAAGGGGAGAGGGAGTGCAGCAAGAGACAGTTCACATTTAAAGGCAGCAGCTATGAGGCAAGGGTTCCTTGAGCACTTCCACATTTATCACTGCTCCTCTCTTAAATACAACACTGTTCTGCTCTCAACTGGCACCCCCTCCCCTATTTTTCTTAGATAAAGAAAACCAGCTTGGAACCTCAGGCCTGTTTCCTCACTCATGAAATGCGAATGACACTGTAGGAAAGTGCCATGCTGCAGGCCTGAGTCTGCTAATCTTAGAAAGGCCGGGCATGTGGCAATTCACATTTTAGGAATGTTTGCCCTGTTCTCTGAATGGTAAAGGCAGTTGACTGTACCTAGCCTATTTATATAAACAATATGATTTAAGCTCAACATTTGCTTTCCTTCTTGGAGTCTGTAGCTGGTAGGCAGAAACATCATTCTGCATGTGTTCCTTTTTTTTTTTTTTTTGAAGCAGGGTTCTGCTCAGTTGCTGAGGCTGGCCTCAAACTTGCCATCCTCTTGCCTCAGCCTCTCAAATTGCTGGGATTTCAGGTGTGCAACACCAAGGCCTGGCATATGTTCCTGTAATTTGTCGCTTGGGTTGGAGTGTGCTCTGTATGACTTGCGAAGGTAAGAAGGGACCACGAGAAGCCTCTCGCGGATTCCTCCAGAATCACTCTGCAACTTTTCTCCTTTATGATTCAGCTTTGTGTCCTTACATGTCACTCTAATAAATCTTATCCAAGAGTAAAACTATATGCAGAATCCCAGGAAATCTACTGATATATCTCTAACCATGATCTTGGGGACCATGACCCAGACACTAATGTAATAAGCTGGTTTTGAGAGTTAGGAAGCATCTAGCATGATATATTCCTGCTTCAGAGAAAGCACTTGCTAGGTAGGACCTGCCACCAGCTGAGCACTTCCTCATTTACACTGCTCTTCCCTCAAATACAATGCTATTCTGCCCTCAACTGGTGCCACCCCCACATTTTTCTTAGACAAGGAAACTTCAGTGAGGTTGCGAGACTTAGTATACTAGGTCACATGCCAACAATGGTAGGAGAAAGACGAGAGTCACCCCAATTCCTATTCCTTTGCCCTTTCTAGAACAGAAACTAATAACATAAAAAAAAATACGATAACTTGAAAACAACATTTTCTATCACCAGGAAAAGGGATGAGGATGGAGGGTAGAGAAGGGAGGAGGCAGGAGGAGCCAGGGCACTCAGTGCTGCCTTCCAGCCTTGCAGGAGGTCCTGACGAAGCGCGGATCCAGAGGAGGCAGGACCCTGAGCTGGGCAGAAGGAAGATGATTCTTGCAAATAGGACTTGGCAAAAGCTGCCTAACCATGTGTCAGGGCTGCGTTAGGCCATGAGAGTATAAAAGGGACAACTTCTTAAGAGATTTATATGTTAAAAAAAAGTACAGGGAGACCTTCATCCTGACCTAGATCTATAAATCCCTACACTTTACTAAATCCAATGACCCAAGGGTTCTTGTGTGTAAAGACCTACACTATAGCTGGGATGGTGGTAGGTAATCCCAGTGACTTGGGAAGTCGAAGCAGGAGGATCTCAAACACAGCCTCAGCAACACAGTGATGCCCTAAGCAATTTAGTGAGAACCTATCTCAAATTAAAAAGGGTTAGGGATGTAGCTCAGTGGTAAAGCACCCCAGGGTTCAATCCCTGGCAACAAAAAAGAGAGAGAGAAAGAAAGAAAAAGGACCCACACTGTAAAACTGCCAAGCCCTAGTCTGAAACTTTGTTCAGGCACTTAAAGTTTTTACCTCCCAAATCTTTACAAATGTCCCAGTTCCAGTATTATCTCTGGGCCTTCAGGAGTGTACCAAAAATGAGACTGAAACTACAACAAAGAGGGTGAACCACCTTCCAAGAAAGAATGACTACAAGAAGCCCTTATTCTCTGCAACAGGGCCTGCTGTAACACGTAAATGCTCAGTTGTTATTTGCTACTGCCAAGCCCTGATTGCTAAGTGAACCATTTGACCAAAATGGCAGGGAGTAGAACTGCGGAGGCCAATCCCACCCCTCAGGGCTTCAGAACTCCTTTACTCAGAGTTGCCTCACAGGAAGATCATTCCAGACAGCCCTCAGACCCAGTGCTGCTCAATGTGTTTCAGCCCCTCCCCATCCCAGGTAGCAGACCCCTTCTCTTGGGAGCAGTGGCTTGCTGCAGTCATCCCCACAGGGAAGAGGGAAACAGGATGCCCAGCATTTTGAAGACTTTGCTCTGCCCCTGCCCAAGGCTTTGAGGCGGATGCCTCACCATCTGCAAGGCCTTCAACCTCAGGAAATTTGAGTACACCTACGGATTCTGTCCCCAAGAAAAATGCACATACATGTACACATGCATATAATCCTATACCCACTCCTGGAGGGCTCTGAGGACTCTGAGCCACTGAATGTCTGGGAGAAGCCCCATGCTAACCTCTCCCTACCTTGCTTTCTGAAGGGGCAAGGGCTTCAAGATCTTGGTACTGTTGAAACTTTGGGCTGGACAGTTCTTTGTTGTGGGGGATTATCCAGCATTGTAGGATGCTGAGCGACGTTCCTGGCCGCTACCCACTAAATGCCATTAGCAGTCTCCAGAAGGGTCAACCAAATATGTCTCCAGACACTGCCAAATGTCCTCTGGGGTCAAATAGACCCTGGCTGAGCACCCCTGGGTTAAGGTTTTTTTTTAGATTTCCTGCACAGTGACAGGTCAGTTTCCCCTGAGAGCCCGTTCCCAGAAGTGCTCACTGAACACGTATGTGGTGGCCTTTGTACCTTTTCTGCACAATAAGGTTGATGTTACGTAGGGCCACATACTGTAGCTCTGGCTCAGCTGACAGCAGTGTGACCAGGGGCGGGGCCAGCTTCTTGAGCAGTGTGCTGTAGTAGTCCAGGTCCTTGGACAACATCTCCATGAACTTCATCAGCACCTTCACAGCGGACAGCACTACAGCAGAGTTGGCATGGGAGAGCCTGGGTGTGACCCGCTCACAGATGCTGGGGTCCAGCAGTTCCAGCAGGGCATAGAGTTGAAATAGACAAGAAGATATATATATATATATATATCCTCGTTTTAGTTATAAAGATAGTACATCTTTTGGGGCTGGAGCAGTGGCTCAGCAGTTTGAGCACTTGCCTGG
Organism: Aplodontia rufa; assembly: GCA_004027875.1. Taxonomy (NCBI): domain Eukaryota; kingdom Metazoa; phylum Chordata; class Mammalia; order Rodentia; family Aplodontiidae; genus Aplodontia; species Aplodontia rufa. Next base: position 9,361 of record PVKS010050410.1, read on the forward strand.
CAGGCATGGGGACCAGGGTTCAAACCCTAGCACCACATACACAAAGTGTCAGAGAAACAGTCAGATAAAAAAATAAATAAAACTGGGCTGGAGCGGTGGCTCAGCGGTTTCGGCGCTTGCCTGGCATGCACCAGGACCCAGGTTCAAACCCCAGCACCACATACACAACTAAGTGTTGGAGCAACAAAGGCCATGTGAAAAACTAAATAAAGTTGTTTCTCTCTTTCTCTGTCTCTCTCACTGTCCCTCTCTCTTTAAATAAATAAATAAATAAATAAATAAATAAAACTGATTCTATCTCCCTCTCTTAAATAAAAAAAGATAGTGCCTTCTGTAGGAGGAAGAGCTAGATCATGCTACCCTGCTCGCTGACCCAAGCAGGCTCAAACCACTCTAAACCTGTTTCTTCGTCTATAAAGCAGAGACAATGATGCTTGCTTTACAGGGTTGCTGGGGCCTTACAGGAGATAATGCATGCAAAGAATGAGCACAGTGCCTGGCACACAGTACGTACTTTCCAAATGTCAGCTCACTCCTTTCCCCCGAACGCCAGGACATTCAAATGGGGCAGGATGTCACGCTGATTCAGAACAAGAGTCAGGTGAGTCCCAGCTAGGTGACCTGCACAATTCCCTCCACCTCTCTAAGCCAGAGTTACCCCCTCTGCAAGATGGAAGATGACAATGAGATGTCCTTCACAGAGTTGCTCTAAAGATTATCTCACATGTGGAAAGCACCCAACAGTGCCCACTGCACCCTGTGAAAATCCAATGAACGGCTGATTTCTACAATCATTTTAGCTCTAACGTTATCTACCTCCTCAACTCAGCCCAGGTGTCTGGGGTCCTTGTCAGGTCCCAGGTTAGCCCCTTTCTGTGCCCACAGCAAGTAGTGAGCTGACTGCATGTAGCCATACTACTTACTGCCTGGCTCTGGAAAGATGGGAAGCAGGCTGGCTTCTTTCAGGTGTATCTAAGGATAGTGCCAGGGCAAAGCCCTAAGGTCACACTCAGCTCATGCTTGGAGCCCCCACAGGATCAAGTCCATCAGGGCTGGAAAGGGCCAACCTGCTGACCTCTGGGCCTCACGGTCATCCTTGGGTGTATAGTTGGCCAGGCAGTCCAGGATGAAGATCTGGCCCCACTCAGTGCACTCGTTCAGGGCTGTCAGCAGCTTGTTAATGGATTGCGGGTTCAGGTCCAGTAGATTGCTGCTGGGGTGAGACTCGGCAATCTCTGAGAGGGCAGCCACTGCATTTGCCACCACCTAGTTGAGAGGGTGGAAGGGCAGAGGGTTGAGACAGAAGAAAGCACACTGCTCTTGGGCTGGGGTCAGAGGTGGGACATCCTGAAAGGAATATGACCCTGCAGGCAGGTCTAAAGCCTCCAGCCCATTTCAAGCATTTACCCTGTTGACTCCTCTGCAAATTACAACCAAAATAAGTGTATCCATTAAAAACAAAATAAGAAAACTCCAACTCCAAGTGCCTGGCAGTAGAGAGCATTCCAGCTACCTAACACAAGAGCCTGTTACCAGCCAGAGCAGCTCATTTCAGTGGTTGTCCATTACGCTTCTCAGAGATAGACAATTCCTGAAGATGCCCTCCAGGCTGCAAGGAGTGGATGGGAGCAGGTGTTCAGAGCAGGTGATCCTCTAGGCCCTCAACCCACTTCCCCTAGAGCAGCTACTTTATGTGTGGTCTGCACTGTTTTCAACTTTTCCTGAAAACAATGTTCCGTTGCTAGTCTATACTGGCTGCTCAGTGGCCATGAGTGATCAGAGTTCCTATAGGACACAGATGGTTGGGCCAAAGGTTACGGTGCTTGCCTGGCCTGGCGTGCACAAGGACCAGGGTTCAAACCCCAGCACCATGTACACAGTGAAGTGTTGGAGCAAAAAAAGCCACATGAAAACCTAAATAAAATGGGCTGAATGGTGGCTCAGTGGTTATGGTGTTTGCTTGGCATGCATTAGGACATGGGTTCATACCTTAGCACCATGTACACAACGAAGTGTCACAGCAACAAAAGCCACATGAAAAACTAAAGAGAACTGATTCTTTCTTCTTTCACTGTCCCTCTCTCTCTTTAAAAAAACAAACAAACAAACAAACAAACAAAAAAAAAAAAAAACAAGGGACTGGAAGTGGTGACTCAGGGGATACAGCATAAGGAAGTTAGTTCAAGCCCCACCACCATGT
>PVKS010050411.1:0-11561 GCA_004027875.1 Aplodontia rufa
CCCTCCCTCTACCTCTGGGCACACTGCAGGCCTCAGTACCTGATGCTGGGACCAGCCTTACAGGACAGCATCTCTGGCTACTGATGCAAACAAGTCCAGCCTCAAACCAGGTCAACGCAGCCATGCTTCAGGAGGCCAAAAACATCCAGCGTCCACAAATAAGACACGGAGTCAGGGACAGCAGTGCAGCACAGCACTCCAGTTTTGGGATGCCTCTTCTTCTATACATCCCAACCATGCACGGAAGGATGCTGTGTGAACAATCAAGGGCCATTAATGCCCACTTGCAAGTACACCTTGCAAAATCATGCAACATGCCTCTGCTGCAGTAGCCCCTGCACCAACAACCACTGCCTGACCTTGTGTCCTTAATGCTCAAGCCATTCATCCCTCACCCAGCAACAGTTCCTGGTCCAAGAAGGCCTCCCCTGACCAGGAACCACATTCCCTCCCCAATCCCTTGCCCACACTGGAGCTTCCCTACCTTTTGCCAAGGCTCCCCATTACACTGTAAGTCTGCCCTTGGAAGCCAAGAAGGTCAAGTTCGCCAACTGAAGACCTGGTGGGGCCAGCCACATGCAAGGAGAACTGTCACCCTTGCAAGGTCACGGCCGGGAACATTGGAAAACTCACAAGTGAAGTAAAAAGAAAGAGGATCCCGGTGTGCCCTCCCCCAATGCTTCCAGTGTCAACATTCTGTTCTTTAGTTTTCTGAGACACTGAGGAAAGCAGAAGCATGTCCTCTTCCATGCCACCGGGTCTTCTTCTGAAGCCGCCTGGATGAAATCCCTCCACTTTTAAAAAGCGCTTGTTCCATGGGTCCTGACATGGGGGCCTAGGGCCCACTGGACATCCAAGGGTGTGGCCATGGGTGGGGCCACATTGGCTTGGGGCGAGGGGTGTGGCCTGTGACTTTTATGCTTTCCATCCCCCCCTCTCAATGGTAAAAGGAGAAATCAGAACATCAATGCACACCACCTTGGTTGCATTTAGCATTTTAAGTCATATACCCTAAAGCGTTCACAGATGCTCACAGTGTCTTTTGGGATATTCACCCCTCAGGGTTCTCTGCAGCGCTCAAAAGCTGTGCAGGTATCGGAGACTTTCAGGCTACCCAGAAGAGCCTGGCTGTAAGGCGGATTCAGGGAATATGGAAGAAATGGGGCAAACTTACGAAAGTGGTGCTTGGAGCTCAGACAGGAAGCCAAGAATCCCAGAAGCATTGAGGCCTGGACAGCAATGACAGACACACTGAACAAGGCTGTGCCTAAGGCAGTGTTGAAGTTCACAGCCAACTTAGAGGAAGGAATTTCAATCTGATGAGAGACATGGATTCCATACTGGGTCCATACATTGGAGGTGAGTGCAGATGAGCACTGAGGGCGCCTGCTATGGACGGATAGGGAAGTAGTGTGGCGTGTCCAATTTCTGTGATTTTTGAAGAAGTTTGCAGCAGACTTGAGCCAGAGAGACCATGCCAAACTCAGAAAAGACTGTGGTTCTTGGCTTACATCATTTCCTGAAAAAATTCTTGAACTCCCTCTTTTCATTATTCGCATATTTGTGGAGTAAACACTCTTCCAAACATGCATCCAGCTATTGGACCCATTGGGAAACACACACCTGCATCCTGATCTCTATCTACTCCTGTTGAAGCTTTGCTAATCCTAACCACAAATCTTCTCTTGACACTCTTCTGAAACACATCCTTTGTCATCTGTCCATGTAGTGTGTTCACCCACGTAACTGCGGTCCCAGGACCAAGCCACAACACTTGATTTCAAAACTTTCTCATCTCTCTTGTCCCACCTTTTCCAACTCAGTCTTTCCATGCATGATCACATACCTCCATGAAGAAATCAAAAGGTTGATGCATGTATATTTACTTTGTTTCATCCTGACACCACCAGCAGGTGCCACAGCTGCATCTTCCAGTAGCCCCACAAATCCCATCTCTTCTCTCCATCATCTCTTCCTCTCCATGTCAAACTCACCTCACTTGCGTGCAATAGCACTGTTCCTTACATTGCCTGGCTTCCACCCAGTGGACATTTACTCCTCAGGGATTTGCAAGCAGGGAATTGCAACATCAAATCATGGCCAGAAATGGGGGCCTGGTGAATTTCTGTGAGCTTTCTGTTTTTGAACATGCATGCTGGTTGGGTATAAGCAAAGTGCAAGGAAAATCTTCCTATGCACTCAGTTTTCTTCTGGAAGGGTTGTGGTCGATCCGTGAGGGACATTCTGTCATGAACTAACTCCACTTCAAAGGTTCCTCCTGCTAATGCCATTACCTTGGTATTTAAGTCTTAACCATTTGAAAGACCCGGGGCAAATGGTTATGTTCTCAGAACATAAACCTTCGCAGACACAAGGCCCCCCTGCCAGCTTTGCCTCAGAGATATCTACAGAGCCTTTGGCCAAGCTCTCTGGCCAAGGAGCAGAGTTGGCTTGTGGAAAACACACCTCCAGCTACACCTCCCTAGCTTGGGTCCCAGCATCAAAATTAACAAGTGTAATAAAAACACAAGAGAGTCAAGGAGCAATTGTGTTCCATCTTCCAATGAATGATTAATAAGAACTAAGACAAATGATCATCAAAATTGGTGAATATTCCACGTATATGCATATATGAAAATCCTCTGATTTGCCACAACCAAAAGTTTGCTGAAGTCACAAAAAAGAAAACAGAGAGAAAAAAAAAAAGACAACCATTTAGCAGACTCGGTTTTTTATGGATCTCCCACATTTTTAAGGCAAACTCAACGGACACAGAGGCCTTGAGCCTTAATACATATTGCACACAGAATACCGCAAATCATCACCAAAATGTCATGTTGCACAATGTGCCGACATATATCAGTGGAGGGACCTCTGGTTATGGGTCAAAATGGAAAGAATGAACAAGAAAAAGGTAAAGTTACAAAAAGTCTTTAGGGCCACATTTTGATCGTTCAGCTCAGGGAATCCTTAGCTGTGTGGAAGCAGACGCTTTTGTGCGTTTCCCCACACACTCACACACACTATATCTAAGATTAAATCGTTACCTATCTTTGAAATAAGAAAAGGTAAAGTATCAAAATCACCATGAATTAGAAATAGAGTTTAATACAGTCACACACCTACCAATAGGAGGATATGGGATTTGGTAAAATGTAAGAAGTAGTACATGCTCTCTATATAAAATTGCAATTCAAGCCTTCAACACATTTCTTGAAAATAATGCTCAGGTGCCCTGGACACCGGTCTCTTTATGCTTCCCACAGAATACTTCAACCAACCTGCAGTGGCTTTTCCAACACCCCTGCACATTCCCCAACTCAGAGACACCCATCCCTACGTGGATCCCAAGGGATGGTACCAAGCACAAACTAAGACTCCCAGAAACATCATGATACCCCTCAGTCTCTACCTCTTGCACCAACAAGGAGTGCTTCTCTTACTCTTATTGAGGCTATCCATATCACCTCTGAACACAGCACCTCTCATGGCCTCCTCAGGCCTCTCCTAGCTTCACTCACATGCCTTCCCTCTACCTCTGGGTACACTGCAGGCCTCACTACCTGATGCTGGGACCAGCCTTACAGGACGGCAGCCCTGGCTACTGGTGCACACAAGTCCAGGCCCCAACCAGGTCAACGCAGTCATGTTTCAGGAGGTCAAAAACATCCAGCGTCCAAAAATAAGACACAAGTCAGGGACAGCAGTGCAGCACACCAGTCCAGGTTTGGGATGACTCTTTCTCTAAAGATCCCAACCTTGCATGGAAAACCGCTGGGTGAACATTCGAGGGCCATTCCTGCCCCCTTGCAGTTACACCTTGCCAAATCATGCAACTTGCCTCTGCTGCAGTAGTCCCTGTACCAACAACCACTGCCTGACCTTGTGTCCTCAATGCTCAAGCCATTAATCCCACACCCAGCAACGGTTCCTGGTCCCCGAAGGCTTCCCATGACCAGGAACCACATGGCCTTCCCCATCCCTTGCCCACACTGGAGCTTCCCTACCTTTTGCCGAGGCTCCCCAAAACCCTGTAGGTCTGCCCTTGGAAGCCAGGTAGGTCAAAATCGCCACCTATAGTCCTGCTTGGGCCAGCCACGTGCAAGGGGGACTGCCACCCTTGCAAGGCCACAGCAGGGAACATTGGAAAACTCACAAGTGAAGTAACAAGAAAGAGGATCCTGGTGTACCCTCCCCACTGCTTCCAGTGTCAACATTCTGTCCTTTAGTTTTCCGGGACACTAAGGACAGCAGAAGCATGTCCACTTCCATGCCACCGGGTCTTCTTCTGAAGCCTTCTGGATGAAATCCCTCCACTTTCAAAAAGGGCTTTTTCCACTTGCCTTGACTTGAAGGCCTAGCGCCCACTGGACATTCATCCTAGGATGTGGCCATGGGCGGGGCCATAGTGGCTGAAGGAGAAGGGTGTGGCCTGTGACTGGCATGGGTTCCACCCCCCTGTCTCAATGGAAAAAGGAGAAATCAGAACATCAATGCACACCCCATTGATTGCACTCAGCATTTTAAGTCATACACACTACAGCGCTCAGAGATGCTCACAGTGTCTTTTGGGATATTCACCCCTCAGGGTTCTCTACAGGGCACAAAAGCTGTGCAGGTATCAGAGACTTTCAGGCTACCCAGAAGAGCCTGGCTGTAAGGCGGATTCAGGGAAGATGGAAGAAATGGGGCAAACTTAAAAAAGTGGTGCTTGGAGCTCAGACAGGGAGCCAAGAATCCCAGAAGCATTGAGGCCTGGACAGCAATGACAGGTGCACTGAGCAAGGCTGTGCCTAGGGCAGTGTTGAAATTCACAGCCAACTTAGAGGAAGGAATTTCAATCTGATGAGAAACATCGATTCCATCCTGGGTCCATACATTGGAGGTGAATGCAGATGAGCACTGAGGGCGCCTGCTATGGATGGAAAAGTTCTGTGATTTTTGAAGAAGTTTGCAGCAGACTTGACCCAGAGAGACCAGGCCAAACTCAGAAACCACTATGGTTCCTGGCTTACATCAGTTCCTGAAAAAATTCTTGAACTCCCTCTTTTCATTATTCAAATATTTGTGGAGTAAACACTCTTCCAAACATGCATCCAGCTATTGGACCCATTGGGAAACACACACCTGCATCCTGATCTCTATCTACTCCTGTTGAAGCTTTGCTTATCCTAACGACAACTCTTCTCTTGACACTCTTCTGAACCACATCCATTGTCATCTGTCCATGTAGTGTGTTCACACAGATACCTGCGGTCCGAGGACCAAGCCACAACCCTTGATTTCAAAACTTTCTCATCTCTCTTGTCCCACCTTTCCCATCTCAGTCTTTCCATGCATGATCACATACCTCCATGAAGAAATCAAAAGGTTGATGCATGTGTAGTTACTTTGTTTCATCCTGACACCACCAGCAGGTGCCACAGCTGCATCTTCCAGTGGCCCCACAAATCCCATCTCTTCTCTCCATCATCTCTTCCTCTCCATGTCAAACACTCACCTCACTCATGTGCAATAACACTGTTCCTTACATTGCCTGGCTTGCACTCAGTGGACATTTACTCCTCAGGGATTTGCAAGCAGGGGATTCCAACATCAAATCATGGCCAGAAATGGGGGTCTGGTTAATTTCTGTGAGCTTTCTGTTTTTGAACATGCATGCTGGTTGAGTATAATCAAAGTGCAAGGAAAATCTTCCTATGCCCTCAATTTTCTTCTGGAAGGGTTGTGGTCGATCCATGAGGGACATTCTGTCATGAACTACCTCCATTTCAAAGGTTCCTCCTGCTAATGCCATTACCTTGGAAATTAAGTCTTAACTATTTCGAAGACATGGGCAAATGGTGAGATTCTCAGGACCTAAACCTTTGGAGACATCAGGCCTCCCTGCTTGGATTTCTTCCAAGACATCTGCAGAGACTTTGGCCAAGCTCCATGGCCAAGGAGCAGAGTTGGCTTGTGGAACACACACCTCCAGCTACACCTCCATAGCTTGGGTCCAGCATCAAAATTAACAAGTGTAATAAATACACAGGAAAGTCAAATGAGCAATTGAGTTCCATCTTCCAATGACCGATGAATAAGAACTAAGACAAATGAACATTACAGTTGGTGAATATTCCACGTATATGCATATAGGAAAATCCTCTGTTTTGCCACAATCAAAAGTTTGCTGAAGTCACACAAATGGAAACTGACAGAAAAAAAAGACAACCACTTAGCAGACTCGGTTTTTTACGGATCTCCCACATTTTTAAGGCAAATTCAACGGACTCAGCGGCCTTGAGCCTTAATAAATATTGCACACAGGATACCACATATCATCACCAAAATGTCATGTTGCACACCGTGGTGACATATATTGGTGGAAGGACCTCTGGTTTTGGGTCAAAATGGAAAGAATGAACAAGAAAAAGGTAGTGTTACAAAAAGTCTTTAGGGCCACATTTTGATTGTTCAGCTCAGGGAATCCTTAGCTGTGTGGAAGTAGACGCTTTTGCGCGTTCCCCCACACACTCACACACACTATATCTAAGATTAAATCGTTACCTATCTTTGAAATAAGAAAAGGTAAAATGTCAAAATCACCATGAATTAGAAATAGAGTTTAATACAGTCACACACCTACCAGTAGGAGAATATGGGTTTTGGTAAAATGTAAGGAGTAGTACATGCTCTCTATTTTAAAATTGCAATTCAAGCCTTCAACACATTTCTTGAAAACAATGCTCAGGTGCCCTGGACACGGAACTCTTTATGCTTCCCACAAAAAACTACAACCAACCTGCAATGGTCTTTCCAAAACCCCTGCACACTCCTCAACTCAGAAACATTCATTCCTACCTGGATTCCAAGGGAAGGTACCAAGCACAAACTAAGACTCCCAGAAACATTATGCTACCCCTCAGTCCCTACCTCCTTCACCAACAAAGAATGCCTCTCTTACTCTTATTGAGGCTATCCATATTGCCTCTGAACACAGCATCTCTTCTGGCCTCATCAGCCCTCTCCTAGCTTCACTCATATGCCCTCCCTCTACCTCTGGGCACACTGCAGTCCTCACTACCTGATGCTGGGACCAGCCTTACAGGACAGCAGCCCTGGCTACTGGTGCACACAAGTCCATTCTCAAACCAGGTCAACGCAGCCATGCTTCAGGAGGCCAAAATCATCCAGCGTCCACAAATAAGACACGGAATCAGGGACAGCAGTGCAGCACAGCAGTCCAGTTGTGGGATGCCTCTTCTTCTATACATCCCAACCTTGCATGGAAAGCTGCTGTGTGAACAATCGAGGGCCATTCCTGCCCCCTTGCAGGTACACCTAGCAAAATAATGCAACGTGCCTCTGCTGCAGTAGCCCCTGCACCAACTACCACTGCCTGATCTTGTGTCCTCAATGCTCAAGCCATTCATCCCACACCCAGCAACTCTTCCTGCTCCCAGAAGGCCTCCCCTGACCAGGAACCACATGCCCTCCCCAATCCCTTGCCCACACTGGAGCTTCCCTACCTTTTGCCGAGGCTCCCCAAGACACTCTCGGTCTGCCCTTGGAAGCCAAGTAAGTCAAATTCGCCAACTGTAGGCCTGTTTGGGACAGTCACATGCAATGGGGACTGCCACCCTCCCAAGGCCATGGCCGGGAACATTGGAAATTACACCAGTGAAGTAAGAAGAAAGAGGATCCCGGTGTGCCCTCCCCACTGCTTCCAGTGTCAACATTCTGTTCTTTAGTTTTCCAGGACACTGAGGACATCAGAAGCATGTCCTCTTCCATGCCGCCGGGTCTTCTTCTGAAGCCTCCTGGGTGAAATCCCTCCACTTTCGTAAAGTGCTTTTTCCACGTGCCCTGACTTGAGGGCTTAGGGCCCACTGGACATCTGAGGGTGTGGCCATGGGCGGGGCCATAGTGGCTGAAGGCAAAGGGTGTGGCCTGTGACTGGCATGGGTTCCACCCCCCTGTCTCAATGGAAAAAGGAGAAATCAGAACATCAATGCCCACCCCAATGATTGCTCTCAGCATTTTAAGTCATACACACTACAGCTCTCAGAGATGCTCACAGTGCCCTTTGGGATATTTGCCCCTCAAGGTACTCTGCAGGACACAAAAGCTGTGCAGGTATTGGAGACTTTCAGGCTACCCAGAAGAGCCTGGCTGTAAGGCGGATTCAGGGAATATGGAAGAAATGGGGCAAACTTACGAAAGTGGTGCTTGGAGCTCAGGCAGGGAGCCAAGAATCCCAGAAGCATTGGTGCCTGGACAGCAATGACAGACGCACTGAGCAAGGCTGCGCCTAAGGCAGTGTTGAAGTTCACAGCCAACTTAGAGGAAGGAATTTCAATCTGATGGGTGACATGGATTCCATACTGGGTCCATACATTGGAGGTGAATGCAGATGAGCACTGAGGGCGCCTGCTATGGTCGGAAAGGGAAGCACTGCGTGGTGGCCAAGTTCTGTGAATTTTGAAGAAGTTTGCAGCAGACTTGACCCAGAGAGACCAGGATAAACTCAGAAACGACTGTGGTTCTTGGCTTACATCATTTCCTGAAAAAATTCTTGAACTCCCTCTTTTCATTATTCGCATGTTTGTGGAGTAAACACTCTTCCAAACATGCATCCAGCTATTGGACCCATTGGGAAACACACACCTGCATCCTGACCTCTATCTACTCCTGTTGAAGCTTTGCTTATCCTAATGACAAATCTTCTCTTGACACTCTTCTGAACCACATCCATTGTCATCTGTCCACGTAGTGTGTTCACACAGGTACCTGCGGTCCCAGGACTAAGCCACAACTCTTGATTTCAAAACTTTCTCATCTCTCTTATCCCAACTTTCCCATCTCAGTCTTTCCATGCATGATTACATACCTCCATGAAGAAATCAAAAGGTTGATGCAAGTGTAGTTACTTTGTTTCACCCTGACAACACCAACAGGTGCCACAGCTGCATCTTCCAGTGGCCCCACAAATCCCATCTCTTCTCTCCATCATCTCTTCCTCTCCATGTCAAACACTCACCTCACTCATGTGCAATAGCACTGTTCCTTAGATTGCCTGGCTTCCACCCAGCGGACATTTACTCCTCAGGGATTTGCAAGCAGGGGATTCCAACATCAAATCATGGCCAGAAATGGGGGCCTGGTGAATTTCTGTGAGCTTTCTGTTTTTGAACATGCATGCTGGTGAGTATAATCAAAGTGCATGGAAAATCTTCCTATGCCCTCAGTTTCCTTCTGGAAGGGTTGTGGTTGATCCGTGAGAGACATTCTGTCATGAACTAACTCCATTTCAAAGGTTCCTACTGCTAATGCCATTACCTTGGAAATTAAGTCTTAACTATTTTGAATACATGGGCAAATGGTGAGATTCTCAGAACCTAAACCTTTGGAGACATTAGGCCTCCCTGCTTGGATTTCTTCCAAGACATCTGCAGAGACTTTGGCCAAGCTCCATGGCCAAGGAGAAGAGTTGGCTTGTGGAAAACACAACTCCAGCTACAAATCCATAGCTTGGGTCCAGCATCAAAATTAGCAAGTGTAATAAATACACAGGAAGTCAAATGAGCAATTGTGTTCCATCTTCCAAAGAACGGTGAGTAAGAACTAAGACAAATGATTATTACATTTGGTGAATACTCCACGTATATGCATATAGGAAAATCCTCTGTTTTGCCACAATCAAAAGTTTGCTGAAGTCACACAAATGGAAACTGACAGAAAAAAAAGACAACCACTTATCAGACTCGGTTTTTTACGGATCTCCCACATTTTTAAGGCAAACTCAACTGACTCAGAAGCCTTGAGCCTTAATAAATATTGCACACAGGATATCGCATATCATCACCAAAATGTCATGTTGCACACTGTGGTGACATATAGCAGTGGAAGGACCTCTGGTTATGGGTCAAAATGGAAAGAATGAACAAGAAAAAGGTAGTGTTACAATAAGTCTTTAGGGCCACATTTTGATCGTTCAGCTCAGGGAATCCTTAGCTGTGTGGAAGCAGACGCTTTTGCGCGTTCCCCCACACACTCACACACACTATATCTAAGATTAAATTGTTACTTACCTTTACAATAAGAAAAGGTAAAATGTCAAAATCACCATGAATTAGAAATAGAGTTTAATACAGTCACACACCTACCAATAGGAGGATATGGGCTTTGGTAAAATGTAAGAAGTAGTACATGCTCTCTATATAAAATTGCAATTCAAGCCTTCAACACATTTCTTGAAAATAATGCTCAGGTGCCCTGGACTCCGAACTCTTTATGCTTCCCACAGAATACTTCAACCAACCTGCAGTGGCTTTTCCAACACCAATGCACATTCCCCAACTCAGAGACACCCATTCCTATGTGGATCCCAAGGGATGGTACCAAGCACAAACTAAGACTCCCAGAAACATCATGCTACTCCTCAGTCTCGACCTCCTGCACCAACAAGGAGTGCCTGTCTTACTCTTATTGAGGCTATCCATTTCACCTCTGAACACAGCACCTCTTGTGGCCTCCTCAGGCCTCTCCTAGCTTCACTCACATGCCCTCCCTCTACCTCTGGGTACACTGCAGGCCTCACTACCTGATGCTGAGACCAGCCTTTCAGGACGGCAGCCCTGGCTACTGGTGCACACAAGTCCAGGCTCCAACCAGGTCAACGCAGTCATATTTCAGGAGGTCAAAAACATCCAGCGTCCAAAAATAAGACACAAGTCAGGGACAGCAGTGCAGCACACCAGTCCAGGTTTGGGATGCCTCTTCCTCTAATGATCCAAAACTTGCATGGAAAACTGCTGGGTGAACAATTTAGGGCCATTCCTGCCAACTTGCAGTTACACCTTCCCAAATCATGCAACTTGCCTCTGCTGCAGTAGCCCCTGCACCAACAACCGCTGCATGACCTTGTGTCTTCAATGCTCAAGCCATTAATCCAACATCCAGCAACGGTTCCTGGTCCCCGAAGGCTTCCCATGACCAGGAACCACATGGCCTTCCCCATCCCTTGCCCACACTGGAGCTTACCTTCTTTCTGCTGACACCCTCCAAGATCCTGTAGGTCTGCCGTTGGATGCCAGGGAGGTCAAATTCAACAACCACAGGCCTGGTAGGGCCAGCCACATGCAAGGGGGACTGCCACCCTCCCAAGGCCAGGGCCGGGAACATTGAAAAACTCACCAGTGCAGTAAGAAGAAAGAGGATCCCGGTGTGCCCTCCCCTGCTGCTTCCAGTGTCAACATTCTGTTGTTCAGTTTTCCGGGACACGGAGAACAGCAGAGGCATGTCCACTTCCATGGTGCTGGGTCTTCTCCTAAAGCCTCCTGGATGAAATCCCTCCTCTTTCAAAAAGAGCTTGTTCCACGTGCCCTGACTTGAGGGCCTAGGGCCCACTGGACAGCCGAGGGTGTGGCCATGCGCGGGGCCATGGGGTCTTGGGGTCCGGGGGTGTGGCCTGTGGCAGGCATGGGTTCCACCCCCCATCACAAAGGAAAAAGGAGCAATCAGAACATCAATGCACACCCCCTTGATTGCACTCACCATTTACTGGGTCACACACGCTA
>PVKS010050412.1:0-11557 GCA_004027875.1 Aplodontia rufa
TTCAACTAGGTCCTACCTACAGTTTCCACTACCTCCCAATAATCCATTCAAATTATGAATTACCAAGGGATTAATCCGCTGATGATGGCAAAGCCCTCATGATCCAATTATTTCCTACATGTCCCACCTCTGAGCATTGCTGCATTAGAGATTAAACCTTTAACAGATGAGTCTTTGGGGGTCATTTCAGATGCAAACCATAACATATTCCATAAAAAGATCTCTTATGATTGACCTGCTTCCAAAAGTCGATATCATTTTTGTCAAAGAATCACCTCATTTACTGTATTTAAATGTTTACATGTGTGTTGACTTTTATAGGAGTAATAATTTTAAAAGCACTCTATTTGAATGCAAGACTTTAGCATGCATAAAAATTAGCCAAGAAGCACATAGAAATACAGATTCCTTGGTTTCACCTCCATGTATTCTAATTTTGTTGGCCAAGGTAAGACACAGAGATATGTTTCTTTAATAACACACCTTTACCTCCCTCTGCTACTACAGTATGACTGGCACATGGGCTTCACTTGGCCTAACACTATAAATCTTTATGTAGAACCACATTTTTAAATCCAAGATATCTTTTGTATGACTGCACATTACGTTTAGATCTATACTTTTATTTATTTCCTACCCAGCATTTATTCTCACAAGTCCTTTCATGTCTTCTAGAATGTATGAGGAAACAACAAAGCATTTATTCCTGGTTGAAGCCGTCTTGCTTTGCAGACACATATTTGGGGAGAGAGCACCCTCATGTGGTAGTATGATGATAAAAATATTCTGAAATTTATTTTATGTCTTGGGCCACTACATAAAAACAGTTGCCTGTTACTTGTACAAAATCCATTGAATCATTACATTTCCAAAGAGTTTTTAAAGCAACCTTTATTTGTGAGGCCTAAAGAGGAAGATATAAGTGCACAAAAATTGTTACATTCACACTGGATTTTCAGATTTCAACAACTCCAGCTTCTCTTATAGATTCAGGAAGCCTGTCTTAATGTTTTTGTTAAGCCACAATGAATGACTGTGTCAAATGAAGCAACCAGAGACACAAAGTCCATCACAACACACAGGTTTTGTTATTTGCATGCTGATTTTACTACACCGTGGAATAATTTGACATCACTTTCATCATAAATAGAATGCCAAAAATATTCTTACATTGGAAGAAATTTTTGAAAAAAGCACTAAGTGGTTTAAAACAAAAGCATAAAAAATAACTGAGTACTGTAAATTTGATTAACATGGTACTAGTGCATATCCCTGGGGTGTAGTGTGATATTTCAACACCTAGATACAGTGTGCACTGATCAAACTGGGGTAACTAGGATTTCCCTCTCCTTGTTTGAAGCCTATGCACTCCTCATTTCTTGGTCTTCATAAAACATGCGCTAGGTGTGGTGAAGTGTGGTCGCCCCCCCTGTGCTGTGGAGAGCTAGAACTTCCTCCTTCCCCCTCCCTGTTTTGATGCCTGTTGTCCAAACCTGCCCTTCTCCTCCCTTTACCTGACCAAAGACAACCGCTCCTGAACTTAAGACTAATAGCCTTTGGATGACACTGTTTCTGAGGTGACAGATAACACTCTAACTTTACTATTGTGTTTGGGGCATGCCAGAACTTTGAATGAACAAAAGCAGTACTCCAGTACTCCAGCCACCAGAAAAACAGTAACCCTATTAAGCAAAAGGAGACTAAAAAGTACTACAGCACAGGTGACTGATTTGGGATGCTTACAATGAAACTGATAAAAAGCTTGGCACTCCCTCGTCTTCCTTGGCCAGAGTGGTTTCGTAGCAGGGTTGTGCAGTTCACAGACAGATCCCTGCTCCCAGTCTGCCCGGATGTTAATCTCATATGACAATGACTGTTCAAAAATTATATCCCTTTTATATCTTGAGCTTTTCAAACCATTCAAATTTGTACTTTGTGCTGAATATTTTTACTTTTTGACTAATTTAACTCAATTCAAAAATTTATCTTGTTTCTTAAAAAGTTTTACAATATAGACTTTAATACCATTTTAAATATAAACAAGAAACACATTATAAATAAGACAGTAAAAAATGAAAATAAAAAAGTGTCATGTGTAACAATCTTAACTTCTCACACTTTCCAGAGATAATATCTTTTACAATTTTGTTGTGCTTGAATCAGTATTTTTATGTATATGAAGAGCAGCTTTACATGTAATACATTATATATACAGAAAATATATATGAATATATATGCATGTTTATACTTGTGATTATATCATGTATATGTAGCTTTGTCTTTTAATCTTGGACCATAAATAATTTTCTATGTAATTATATATTAATCACCCTACTGTATATACATGTGTGTGTATGTGTGTGTGTGTGTATGAATATTTATTTAGTCATTATTTAGAGTTGTTTTCATAGTTTTGATATTATTTATAAAACAATGATGAATGTCTTTGTTCTAAAACATCTGAGCACATATTTAAATGTTTTTAGGTTAGATTTCTGAATAATTTTAAGACTGTATAATGTTGACAGCCATGTTTCTGTAAAAATTTCTCAATCTCACTAACAAGAGAAGCAGAAGAGTAGTGTAGTACTAATAATAGTGGCATTAGTAATAGTGGTAGCAGTGCAAATGGTTTACTAAAGAATAGTGTGGAACTTAGGTCAATAGGTTATAGGAGAAATGTAAGAATAGTAAGAACATGATGTGTTAAATGTAGACAAAGAATAACTTGATAGTTTACTGCAGAAAATTGAACTCAATTTTATTTAATTAATTTTATTTTTAAATTTTAGAATTCTTTTATTTAGTGAAGTTATTTTTTCTTCTTTCCACATTTTAAAATTTAGTTTTAAGTTGGAAAATCCAGAAACAAATTAGCATTTTTTATTAATTCATTCATTCATTTTGCAGTACTATGAAGCAAATATAGGATCTCACTCATGGTAAACAAGTATTCCACCACTGAGCTACAATTTTTTTTTAATTTTTTGTTTTGAGACTTTGTCTTGCTAATTTACCTAGGCTGTCCTAAAACTAGTGATCCCCTGCTTTAGCCTCCTGAGCAGCTGCAATTAAAGTCTTACACCACCACATCTGGCTCACAATACATTAAATATATGAATCTAGAAAATAGAAAAGAAATTTGTAAGAGGTAAGGAAATAAATTTAGGAGAAAATGATGACTTGGTAGAATCTGAAAGCTTATTAGAATAGTAAAGGGAAATGTTTCAGTAATCGCTTAACAGTGGTACTGATAACAAATTAAAAAAATGGTAAAATAGCCCAACAAGACTCTACAAGTGAAAGTAATCAGAGAATATACAGTGAGAATTTGCCTCAGAGAGAAGGGTTTGAATGCACAATGCAAATGATTGATATCATAAAATATCAGAATAAGAAAATTGATAATGACCAAGAACAATAAACTTTATAGAGTAAGGACTGGAGCTGTAGCTCCATAGTTATGCACTTGCTTTGCATGCACAAGGATGTGGGTTCATACTCAGGCACCATGTACACGGTGAAGTGTCCAAGCAAAGCAAGACAAATGAAAAACTAAATAAAATTGATTCTCTCTCTCTCTTTAAAAAATGTGTGTGTGTGTGTGTACACACACACATATATATATATGAGAGAGAGAGAGGGTATCAATGTCAATCTACAAGATAAACTGAGAATTCTTTAGCTATTCAGTATTAACAGTAAGCAAGTGAATGACATTTTCAAATAAAAAAGGCTCAGGAATTACACAATGTACATGTCTTTCTAGAATATTTTAATTGAAGATATAATTCAGTCAAACAAGAGAAAAATGGAAAGAAATAACTATGAATGAAGACATAGTAGACATGGAGGTGCCCTTACACTACTTTAAGTAGTAAGATATTTTAAAAGCAAGCAAACTATCAAGTTATAAAACAAGCAATGCCATTTAAAAATTTTAAAAAGCACTGTGAGAGTGAAGGAAAACATTACCTAAAACAACATAAGTAAAATTAAGCATCTATTTTATAATGTAAACATTTTATTATGTAAAAATTATGAGCATACATATTAAAAGAAAAAACATTTTCAATGTCAACTAAAGTATGATAGTTTTATATTATCCATAATCTGCATAATGAATCAAGTCCAATTTATAATTATAAATTATGAAAAATGAAAATTCATAAGCAATTTTAAATGTAAACTGTGTGACCATTAAAAGTACCTGGTAAGATAGATACTATTCCACATATATATTAATATATAAAGAATATGACATTTAGAAATGTTTATAGAGTTGAATAAATACAGCTTCATTTTAAACTTATGTCAGAATAATGACTTTCTGGTTGCTAAGGTGTGGTATTCTTTCTGATACATTGTGACAAAATTTTATTTTCTATTTCTAAAATATGTTCAGACATTTGGAAAATAAACATCACTTTATCACTTTTTAATTTTCTGAATGCTGATTGTGGACCAAAAATCTACAGATTAAATTTGCTGTTCTTTGAAATACTGTTACTTCATTTCTTACCCATAAAATAAGCTAATGTTATCAATCACACATATCACTGTGATCTTAATGGAGAAGAAAGCATTATCATCTACCTAGCTTAAAACCTTTCTGTAAAAATGAGAGCCAGTTTGCTGCAGCCAATAGTGTGATTTATGCAGCCCAAGACTATCATGAATCTGCAGGAGGCAGGAATCCATGTCTTTCTTCTTCACCTTCACACTGACAACACCCCACCCACACCTGCTCCATACTTGATATTTAATAAACTGTGTTGAATTGAATGATTATTGAGTTAGTTCATCAATTAAGAAAGGCTTAACAACTTTCTAATAGTGCAAAGATTCTCACTTAAAATTTTCTAAAGGAAAGAGGAGTCATAGTGAAATATGAAACCTCTTTAAAATTCATTATGCTAATATTATGAACACTTAACTTAGATATAAACACATTTAAAAATTTAGAAAAAATAACCAGATGTCTCTAGTTCGCTACCCAAACTTTGTCTCAAAAAGTGCTCTCACTTGATTAGCTTTTCTTCAATTTCCCTTCCCTCACAGATAAACAGGAAAACACAGAAGAATGGTCCATATTAGACTATATTTTTTTGTAAATTTATGGATAAATTATAGAATTCTGAGTTTTTGTACATGCAACTACTCAAAGAATAGCATTTAAACTGTAATCATACTCAATGGTGTTTCTATAGCTTTTTGCTTTCCATTCATGACTTATATGGACCATGAGGAGCCAGAGCACCATCGCCCTCTTAGAGGAATCTAACATATTCTCCAGCAAACTAAGGACACCCTTTTCTCAGTGATGAGCATGAGATCTAAGAGTAAATCTGTTTACTGTATTTGTGAAATTTTTGAGGAAACTAAGTTTATGTAAGTCATGGCAATTCCAATATATGTGATTGGAGGAGGGATCCAGATCTAGTTCTTTGTTTATATTACCAGTTCCTGAAGAAAAATGCTTAATCAGGTTTACGTACAATGTCTGTTTTCTAACTCTTCTGATTCATGTCATTTGTGACATGCCTAACTTTGTCCACATTTTCACCATCTATGAAGGAAGAGAATTAAACAGATAACGCCAAAAGTCTGTTTCATCTTTAAAACACAAGAATATTATTAAGTTAAAGCATTCAAAAATGTTACCTGGTAGGTCAAATTGTGGAATGTAGGCATTTCATAAGGTTTCACCTAGTAATTGGGTACCTTGAAGGACTGAAGATGTCATGTTTGCTTTTGTTTGGAGAGTTATAGTTGACATTAGACATTTTTGAGATTAGACCCTCTTCTTTCTTAGGCAGGCTGAGATTCTGAGATTTATCTGAACAAGGACTCTACTTTTAATGTTCTGTGCCCAGTGCCTAGAACAGTGCCTGACTGATGGTAGACTCAGAATAAATGTTTGCTGAATGAGTAGTGTTATGACTTAAAATCATCAAATTCTACAAAATTGTAATTATTAATAATGATGATCATCAGACATGTTAAAATACTAGAACAGATAATAGCAAAGGTGAAATCTCTGACAGCTCTGTTAATGGTAAGGTGACAAGTTAATCTTAGTTAACATAATCAAAGGTGTGGCACATCGACAAAGATGTAAAAGCAGTGTCAGATTAACATAGGGTTTACGCATGGCTTTATGAATATTTCTTTTTAAATTATGTACGTCTTATTATTACAAATATGTGTTGGTATTAGAAAACATAAAAAATGAAGTCATACTAAAGAAAAAACAATCCCATCACCCAGAGAAAATCCTAAAATTGAGCTCATACAGAACGGTTGCTTGTGCCATGGTATTTCCCCATGTGGATGAAAATATTCTTTAATATTTTATTATGGATGTTTTCACACACAAAATATATAAATAGTATAATAAAGTGACATGTACAAATCAAGGTTTTATTTCATTGACTTCACTTTTTTCCTCTTTGTTATTGTATTTTAAAACTAATCTCATAACTGCATTATGAGAGAATTATATTAATCTTACTATTAATTAATAACTCAGTTTTGAGATTAATCACAATTAATCTCTGTGTACTTAATGTTTCTAAAAGTAATTAGGGGTATTGTATATAGACATAGTCTCAACAAATTTTTAAACAAATCTTTAAGATTGTTTCATACTCAGTACATGCTTGTATTGCTCTAGTTATCTAAAGTATTGGGTAACAGCTCATTGTTTTGAATAACAGTCCAAATAAGGGCCATACTTTGCATCTGGTGTTTAGGTCTTTTAAATGTACTTTAGTCTATAATAATTACTACCTCCCCTTTTATTCTGTTATTGAACATTACAGAAAAGGAGTTGGTTCTTCCATAGAACATTTTACATTTTGGATTTGCCTGTTTATGTGCTTGATGTCATTCATTTCAGTGCTTTCTTTTTAATTTTTAAAAATTTATTCATGTAGTATACTCCAAACATGGAAGTTAGTCTCAGACACTTGATGTGGTTCAGTTCAAAACTTCAGTGCTGATTTCTTTATTATCAGATTTCTCATCAACTTTTCATCTAATGTTTATCATTGCCTGAAATGTTATAGAGTTGTGAAATACTGATTAAAAGCGTTCTAATTTCTCCCACTTAAATCAGCTTGAATTCTTTGATTAAAAACTTTTTCAAGAAAGAGCTATTAGTTACCTTGAAACGGAGTTTATAAAAGTTTGTTTACAAATTTTCAAAATCAGGAACTGATACTTTAGATACTTTAAGGTTTTATTTCCATTACCCTCCAAAAGCATCTATTAGTTTTAGAATGAAGACAATTATATGACATTTTTAATAATTTATATTATACTTAAAATAGAGAGTAAACTTGAAGACTTTTTCACAGCTTCATTTTTGCTCAGGGCCTATATTACTCTGAGCATAGATGGTCAAAATACTGAGCTGTAAATCACTTGAAGTATTTGATTTTTTACTGTATGATGAAACTCATAATTTCCAATTTTTAAATCTGGTGAATATTTTTCATTTTTCTTTAATTTTATTTTTATTGAATGTTTCCAATATTAAATTTAGTAGCAAGTTATGTTTGGAAATGTCTCATGTTCCTCTTATCTATACCTTGTGTCCTCTGTCTCCCATAATTAATTATCATATACAGTTTTGGTTTATTCTTCCATTTCACTGAACTATATACACATTTTTATATTCTTCTCCTTTTTAAAAAGAAGTGAGAATATTATTGAGATTGTACAATTTGCTTTTTTGTTTTCATTTAATTGCATATGATGATGATCACTTGATTTTCTAGGCTATCACAGTGGTCCTTCACTGGGAAAAATTTTTACCCCAACTCCAAAGTGCATTCATTCTAAAATGTTTGAGATATTTCTGGTTGTCATAACTTGGGTAGGGGAATTTGTTATTTGCATCTGGTGGACACAGTTCAGAGATGTGTTCAGAGATGATTGCAGATCATCCTACAGTGCATAGGAAAGCCACTACTACAAAGAATTACCTGGTCCAAAATGTTACCAGTTCCAAGACTGAGAAATCTTGGTGCAGGAGACCTGTTTGAATGTCCTCATCTGCTAAATTACAACATCTGTGTCACCTTGGAGTGTTCTAATTAACTAATATTTCTTTTCATTTTGGTTCAGAGAAACTTCTTCTTTACATGCCTAGTAATTTTTTTTTTAAAGAGAGAAGGACAGAGACAGAGAGAATCAAGAATTTTGCCAGGCAAGTGCGGTAACCACTGAGCCAGCACTCCAGCCCCTATGCCTAGTAATTTTGAAAACATATTCTAGATAACGTGGACTTCATGTTTCAGTGGTTCTGAAATATTTTCTTTTTTCTTAGTAAGTATTGCATTTTTTTTTCTAACAGTTGGATAAATTACTTCCTGACTATGGATGTTTTCAAAGTTGGTTTAAGACTGTGTTAAAAGTTTATTTATCTCATTTTTGTCCTGAGTTCTACAACATGACTTTTGATCCTTAGTTCTGAGTCACACATTTTTTTCCTCTTAAATTATGTGTTCTTTAGTTTTAGATAAAATTTAACAATGCAGGTTCCTAAAATTATTCAAATGTTATACTGTATTCTATTTTTTGTCAGCTTGTACTATTAATTACTGAGATGTGTTCAAAATCTGCCTACAAAATTTTCATTCTATTTTTTCTTTCATTTTTTAAAAAAATGCAATACATTTTGAAGCTGGATTATTAGTCAAATTTAAATCTTAAATTATTATATCTTATTCTTGATTCAATTCCTTTAACACAAAATATCACACTATTCTTGCCAAAAGTTGGCTTTGTCTGTTATTAATGCCACTGCCTCAGCTTTCTATAGGTTGGTATTTATATGGGCAAACCATTTTACATTCTTTTGCTCCAATTTTTTTTTTTTTTTTTAGCAATTATTGATCCTTAAAAAATATTGGTCCTTTAAACAGCAGGTATGAATGAAATAGCAGGAAGAATTAAATAGGGAAAGTTAATGGATGGAGACAGACTCAACTTGCTCATGTCTAGATATGAACATAGCATAGTGAATCTCATCAATATATAATCAATGAGTCCTTAAAACAGGGAGAAAGAAAGACATTTGGTAAACAACCAAAAGACCGGTAGAGAAAAGACAAAGGAGACTGAGTAGGGGAATATTAGGGGATGAATTATGATAAGATATACTGCATGCCTTTACAAAAATGTAAATGTTTAATCCTACTCTCAAAAACATCTAAAAAGAACAAAGGGTGATCAGAGGGGAAGGGGAAATGCTGGAACTGAGTTAAAATAAGGTACACTCTAAGCTTTTATATCACTGTATATACTATTGTCATGTATGTAAAAAATGTTCTTCAAACATATGAGAATTGTGGTGCTATACTTGAGTATTCTAGGAATAATATATGACCCAGGGCTGGAGAGGTAGCTTGGTGGTTACAGCACTTGCTCAGCATGCTCGAGTTCAAACCCCAGCACTACGTACACAACAAAGGCTCACTCAGAGCAACAAAAACTGCATGAAAAACTAAATGAAAATTATTTCTCTCTCTCTTACTGTCCCTCCCTCTTTAAAAAAAAATATGTATGTATATGACTCAGAAAGAGAGGCAAGGGACTGGGGGACAGGTATAAGGAGGTGGGGGGTGCTGGGGGGAGATATTGACCAAATAGTATTGCTGTATTGTGTGCATCTATGAATATGTGACAACAAATCCCATCGTTATTTATAGCTATAATGCATCAATAAAAAATAATAAAAAATTAAAATTAATCTGATAATTAATATGCATATCCATAAAATTCTGAAAAAATAAAATTAAGTTTAAAAATTAATCCTTTAAACAGCAAGTAGTTGTGCTTCATCCAGTTTGACCACCTTTGTTTTAATTAAAATATTTATTAGCCATATATAATTAATATAATTCTTGATTGAATTACGATTAACACTGCTATTTTGATATTTGTTTTCTTTTTTTCCTATTGTTCTTTCTTTATTCCTTTCTTCTCTTTGGATTAATCAACTACTTTTAATTCCATTTCCTCCTATATTAATGTTTTAATCTGTCATTTTTTTATTAGTTACGTTAGAGATTTTTTAAAAGATATTCTTATCTTAGTTAAGTCTACTTTAAATTCAGACATTTGACACTTCTTGAGCAAGGTAAAGCTTTCTAACAGTTACTCTCCTTTACCCACATGTGATATACTGGGCTATTGACATATATCTAGTATTATGTATAATGAATTCTACAGGACTTTAATTTTTTTACTTTTGCTTTAAACAGCATTTATTTCAATTTAACAACAGTATTTCTTAACAGTCTTCATTTCTTCTTAGACTTCAAGTTTCTGTCTTAGATAATTTTCATCAGCCTGAAGAATTTCTATTAGTGTGTCTTAGAGTTTAAGTCTTCTGCTGACATGGCATATGTGTGTGTTGAAAAACATTATGTTTGACTTTCCTTTGTGAAGAATATATTCATTTCATGTCAACTGTTATGCTGACAGAATGTACTTTTCTTGATGTTTAAAAAATATTCCATTCCCTTCTATTTTTGTGGTTACTGTTGGAAAACCATCCAACTTCTTATTGGTGTTTATATTTAGGTAAAACTTTTTATATGCTCTGGCTGTTTTAACATTTTCCCCTGTATATTTAATATTTAGCAGATTAACTCTTGTGTTCCTGAGTGGTTTGTATTTATCCAGCATGAGGTTTTCTGAATTTATTAAATCATTGACTGATAGCTCATGGAAAACCACTGACCATTAAATATTCAAATAATGCTTTGTGTTTTTCTCTACTTTCAGAATTAAATTTCATATATAGTAGAATCTTTGACTACATCACACATCTTTTTTAATGACCTGTATTTAAGTTTCAGATCTTATCCTATTTCCTGTTTCCTATGTCACCCATCCAATCAGTCTTTTCAGATGTTAAGTTCTTTGTCTTTCTAGAGATTCTACATATGTGTTGAAATAGTCTATCAGCTCTTTTACTTTTCTATTTCCTTTATATTTTTAATGTGTTAATTGCAACTATTTTGAAGTCCACTTTACCAAAGATAATATGAAACCTCTGTGTCTGCTTCTATTAATGTTTTTTTTTTTAAAGAGAGAAGGACAGTGAGAGAGAGAAAGAGAGAAATAACTTTATTAAGTTTTTCACATAGCCTTCAATGCTCCAACACTTAGTCGTGTACGTGGTGTTGGAGTTCGAACCCAGGTCCTTGCGCTTGCCAGGTAAGCACCAAAACCACTGAGCTACCACTCCAGCCCCTCTATTAATGTTTTATCATCTGATGTTCAGCTGAATTTTCCTGCTTCATTACATATTTAATTATATTTAATTGTAAGTAGGATATAGAATTATCAGTATTTTGGATTCTTAGACTTGTAATATTTCTCAAAAGATAGTTAAGGCCGGGACTCCCATGGCACAAGCGGTAAAATCAAGAATAAATGCATGGGATACAATTAAACTAAAAAGCTTTTGCACAGCTAAGGATTTAGTCAAGAGTCTCAAGAGAGAACCTACAGAATGGGAGAAAATTTTTGCCTGCTA
>PVKS010050413.1:0-11567 GCA_004027875.1 Aplodontia rufa
CTTTTCTTTTTTGGGAGAGCTTTGATTACTGCTTCAATTTCGCTTTCTGTGATTGGTTGGTTGAGATTTTCAATATCCTCCTGTGTTAAAGATGGGATGTCGTATGTGTCCAAGAACCTGTCCATGTCTTCCAGGTTCTCAAATTTGGTAGAGTATAAATTTTCAAAATAGGTTCTGATAATCTTCTGTATCTTGGATGAGTCTGTGGTGATATCCCCGTTTTCGTCTCTGATTTTGTTGATTTGCTTCCTTTCGATCTTCTTTTTGGTGAGTTTGGCACCAAAAAACTGGGGATTTGAATACAGGTTTGCTTTACCACTGAGCTACATACCCAATCCTTTTTTTTTTTTTTTTTTTTTTTTTTTTTAATGAGACAGCATCTCACTGAGTTACTAAAGGTCTTACTAAGTTTCAAAGCTGGCCTTGAATTTGTGATCCTCCTGCCTTAGCCTTCCTAGTCACTGGGATTACAGGTGTGTGCTACCTCACTTGGCTTAAAAGAAACTTTTTTTTCTTCTTGGTACTAGAGAATGAACCCAGGGGCAATCACTGATCCACATTCCCTGCCCTTTTGATTTTTTATTTTGAGATAGTTCTCACTAGTTGCTTAGAACCTTGCTTAGTTACTGAGGCTGGCCTCAAACTTGTGATCCTTTTGACCTAGCCTCCTAAGCAGCAAGCATGTGCCACCATGCCCAGCTAAAGGAAACATTTTCATTTTTACAGTGGATTTAAAATGAGAAGCGTTGAATTTTATTCTTAGCTCTCCTTTTTTTATAATATATAAGCCTAGAAAAGATGCCCTGTAGGAAATTAATGTAAAATAGGAGATTAAAAATGATATCACTCACCAGTTTTTAAAAGGGTGTAAAAAAGAAAAAATCTAGAAAATCAATCTGGTATCCACGAGAACCACCTATTAGATCACTTGCCAAGATCTACATTTAATTTTGTCTTTTTTCTTTCAATTTTCCTCATTTTTAACTCACTGGTAGCAATATTAATTTATTGTTGAGTTACAGGTTTCTTAAGTTTTGCAGTAAGCATTGAGCTATTTTAACTATTTATGTCCTTGTGTTAGCACAAACTTTGGGGTTAATTTTAAAATTTATGCCAGGTGTGGTGGTGCCCACCTATAATCCCAGCAGCTCAGGAGGCTGAGGCAGGAGGATCATAAGTTCAAAGCCAACCTCAGCAACTTCGTGAGACCCTGTCTCAGAATAGAAGAATACAAAGGGGTGAGGATGTGGCTCACTGGTTAAGCACCCCTGGGTTCCATTCCAGGTACCAAAAAAACAAAAACAAAAACAAACAAACAAACCAAAAAATAAACTTCTAAGATAAATTAGTGAATCAGGATATGTATAATAGAGTACATTTAAAGAAAGGTAAATCTGGGCCTGGAGAGGTGGCTTAGTGGTTTCAGCGCTTGCCTGGCAAGCACGAGGACCCAGGTTCAAACCCCAGCACCACGTACACAACTAAGTGTTGGAGCAATGAAGGCCATGTGAAAAACTAAATAAAGTTGTTTCTCTCTTTCTCTCTCTCTCTCTCTCTCTCACTGTCCCTCTCTCTTTAAAAAAAAAAAAAAGAAAGGTAAATCTGATAATTCTGTCTGTATAAAATAAACACATTGTTAGATTGTTAGTATTTGTTAGCAAGCAGAGAATGTATCTTATCTAGCATTTTCTGATGTTTTTACAACCTACTTTAAAGAGAGCCAACTAGCCAACTCAAAACCAAAGCCCTGAATCCTTATATTAATTACTTTTTCTAGGACAAGTTATAGTAATTATGCATGAATAAAGTTCTGAATGAAGAAGAAATTTATTAGCATATTTTGTTCTAGGAAGTATATAGACATTTATAAATAACTTCCTAATCTTTAGATGCCTTTTTAAGACTAATTAGTAATTATTAATGTGTCAGAGTTTTATTGTTTTCTTTACTTATAGATCTCTGTGAAATTCTAGATTGGTTATGGTGGCTCTAAAAAGAGTTGTTTGTATTTAGCAATATACCTGTGTCCAGTGAATCTATTTTTGAGGGCCATTTTCATCATACACCTTGAAATTATAAAATACATTTTAGCAGCATGGCACAGAAGTATTAAAGTATATTTAATATTTTTAGGAGGAGTGATTTGCATTTTAAAAAGCATAAATTGTGATCATGTTAATAATGGTAATTGCACATATTATTTATCACATTTCTAAATAAAATGCCATATGCACCAGGCTAATACAGAGTCATATTAATTGTGAGAAATATAACTTTTGTGATTTTTTTCCCCATAAAAATTAAATTCTAGGTGAAAAAAAATTATGAAGCTCTCAAACAAAGACAAGATGAGGAAAGGATGGTGCAGAGCTCTCCTCCAACATCTGGTGAAGATAATAAATGGGAGCGAGAAAGTCAAGAAACAACTAGAGAGCTTCTAAAAGTTAAAGACAGATTAATTGAAGTAGAAAGAAATGTAAGTATTTTTAAAATTTTATATGAACAGAGTTTTAGAAATAAAGGATAATTGTCTGGACATCGTGGCACACACCTGTAATCCCAGCAACTCAGGAGGCTGAACCAGGAGGATGGCAAATTCAAGGACAGTTTTAGCAAATGAGCGAGACCCTTAGCAACTTACAAAGAGACCTTATTTACTAAGGGCTGGGGTTGTAGCTCAGTGTGAGTCAGCCCCTGGATTCAGTCTCCACTAACAAAAGAAAGAAATAATTATTGGATAGATTTATCTTAAATAAATTAGAAATTTTAACCTGGGTTTGTAGTTTTGTCATTTTTTTTAACTTTCTTCAGTGATTTATTTTCTAATATAAAAAAGACTGAAGGTCTAATAATTTAATCATCATCATCATTTAAACTACAGAATAACTTCCTAACTGGTCCTCTTTTGTTACTTTTACCTCTTTCAAACTCATTCTCAGTGCAGTTGCCAGAGTATCTTTTTAAACATAATCCAAATCATGTCGCTTCTGTTTAAAGCCTTCATTGTTCCAGTTTCACTTTGTCTTGCCTGGCCAATCCTGTGCTGTGCTGTGCCATGCCATGCTATGCTATGCTGCACTGCTCCTCTACATCCTTCCACCCTCTTGTACTGGAATTGAATCAGAGGCACTTTACTGCTGAGCTACATCCCTAGTTCTTTTTATTTTTATTTTTTTCATTTTTAGACAGGGTCTCACAAAATTGCTGAGTGTTACACTAAAATTACTGACCTCCTGTTCGTGATCCTCCTGCCTCAGCCTCCTGAGTCACTGGGATTACAGGTGTGTGCCACTGCACCCAACTCCCTTTTTAAAATCTGAGCATAATAGTGTCAAACAATACCTGACACATAATAAGTTTATTAATTTTAATCATACTGTTTGTGTCTACCAGTAAGTATTTAATCTTCAAAGATGATTGAGCTTAAGTAACTTAATACATGCTAGCAAATAAAATAATTATTGTTATTTTTTTTTTTCCAAAGAGAGAGGGATAGTGAGAGAGAGAAAGAGAGAATCAGTTTTTCATGTGGCCTTCATTGCTTCCAAGCTTCGCTGTGTATGTGGTGCTGGGGTTCGAACCCACAAACTCACTCACACATGCCAGGCAAGTGCCACAACCATGAAGCAAGCCACTGCTCCAGCCCATTGTTGTTATTTTTAAAATTGAACACAAAAGTAATGTACTTAATTAAAAACTTAAAAGTTATAAAACCAGAAATTAGTCCTAACACCATTGATTCCTACCTTTTTATCCAAAAATAATCACTGTAAACAGTTTTGTCTTCACAAGTATTTGTGACTTATCTGTGTATGGAAGTATATCTCTTTTATAAATTTATACTTGTAGGTTCACACTGTATAAAATTCTTATTTGCATTTTTCAATTATGTTATCTTGGATGTTTCTTAATTTTAGCAAATATAATTATGTCTCATTTTGTTTAACGACTACATGTTATTCCATAGTGTGGATGTTACCATAATTTATTTAAATAAATTCCACATCTATGGATATAGAGGTTATTTTTAGATTTTCCAGCAATGAATATCCATGTATAAATATATACATGGGATGCTGCGTTACTAACAGCTCCATCAGTGGATATACATACCTCTGTGTGTGCATGTGTGTGCCTGTGTTTAGTAGAGGCTTTTGTATTAGATTTTAAAAATCATGCCAATTTTCATTCCCACTAATAGAGTACCTATCTTTAGAGAACTTTGGGTATTACCAGCAATTTAATTTTTGTTGACGTGATAGGAGTAAGTATTTTAATTTGCATGATTTCAGTTATGAATGAAGAATGAACCTTTTCATATATTTATTAGCCATTTATAAACAATTATTCAGGGCTATACATACACATATGTACACACACATACTTCTGTCACTTAGATCATAACTAGATTTTAGAAAATTGGACTAACATGTAAAGTTCTCTAAGGTGATTTTCTTCCTATTGACTTCCTTAATAAATTTTCATTGGAAAAAATTTACTTGGTTGTCTCATTTTAGCTATTTGACATTATGGGGCTATAAAGATGGTTAGCCCTATTATAAACTAATAATTTTTGTGCATTTGTCAGTATTGTGTTGGCTAACTGTGCTTTTTCGTTCTAAACTTTTTTCTGTTCTAAGATATAAAAGTCCTAACCTTCAGTAGTGTTTCACATATATGAGTAAATATGGTTCACCTTTTTGTGTTGAGATGGTATATAAATATGTCAGATTTCCATATTATTTTTCCAGTATAAATGTTTATCATATTTTATTTGAACAAATATAAGATGAGTATAGTATCAAAAAGCATCTTAAAACATTTTTCTTCCTCAGCTTTGATGTTGTGGTATAAAATATGTAGCAAATAATGATCTGCCTTTTATAAAATGACATGCAGTATATATTGTTTCCCAATATAGATAAGAGTATCTTACATAAATTTTTATGCATATTACAGTGATAAACCAATTACAGCCTTTTTATACCTTAAAGGTTTTTTTCTAATATCTGAAGGATTCTCTGTTTATGCATTTTTTTGGCAATTTTTTATGAAATTTATTTTTTTATTTTTTTATTTTTTTAAAGAGAGAGGGACAGTGAGAGAGACAGAGAAAGAGAGAAACAACTTTATTTAGTTTTTCACATGGCCTTAGTTGCTCCAACACTCAGTTGTGTACGTGGTGCTGGGGTTTGAACCCGGGTACTCGTGCTTGCCAGGCAAGCGCTGAAACCACCAAGCCACCGCTCCAGCCCTTTTTATGAAATTTATAAATCTTAAATATATACTATCCTTGACGGGCTGGAGCGGTGGCTCAGGAGTTATGGCGCTTGCCTGGCATGAGCATGGACCCTGGTTGAAACCCCAGCACCACGTACACAATGAACTGTTGGAGCAACAAAGCCACATGAAAAACTAGATGAAAATTGTTTATCTCTCTCTCATTGTCCCTGTCTCTCTTTAAAAATAATAATATCCATGACAAGCATTTTAATCTGTCACATTAAATATAATGATCTATGATTTGCATAATAATTCACCTATTTAACTATTAAATTAAAATGTGACTATGTGTACTAGAAAAATTGAAAATGGTGTTTTGTTTGGATATGCTCCAGAAGTCCTATGTTGAAACTAAATATTTTAAACTGTGAAAGAAATAACTAAAGAAAATGTGTAACATCTATTAGGTCTATCATGGACTAATATTTGTAAATAGATGTTTCACATTGTTCCTGTAAACATGCTTTCTTCCAAATATTTGTGATTGAAAAGTACTTCATTTTGATGCTTCCCGTGGGACTGTCACACTCTCTCTCTCTCTCTCACACACACACACACACACATATTTGCCTTTGAGTAATTTGAAAAAGTATACCCTCTTAGCTGTTCACAACCTCACTTAGTCCTTATAAGCAGTATTAAAACCATTAATACAAATTAATTCTCGTTTTTTGGATTAAATGTATTTAGAATGAAATATTTTATTTTTAGGACATTATAAAACAATATAGGCAAAATAGTATATTAAGTTTTTAGTAATATTGCTTTTTTCTTAGATTAAATTTCTGTTTATAATTTGGGATAGAGGAGAATCTTTTTTTTCTTTTTAAAAAGTTTTGGGGGTGTTTTACATTATAATACCAGTAAGTGTTCATTGTACAAAATTGCAGTTTCCATTAAAGAAATATGTTTGATGTTGCTTTTATTTTTAATATGTGATGGCTTTTTCTTTCTTTCTTTTTTTAAGAATGCTACTCTACAAGCAGAGAAGCAAGCTTTGAAAACTCAACTGAAGCAGCTTGAAACACAGAACAATAATTTACAGGCTCAGATTCTTGCTCTTCAGCGGCAGACGGTGTCATTACAGGAACAAAATACCACTCTTCAAACACAGAATGCCAAGCTTCAGGTTGTAATGTAGTATTTTGGGAATATGCAACCAAACTCCTGAATTATGCTGTTAAAATAAGGAAGTCTAGACTTGTTTCTTAATGAATTTTAACAATTTAAGATAAAATGCTTTTATTTAGTTCCATGCCAGACATTTTTTAAAATGTGAGAGCCTCTACATTTTAATTATTCACTCCAAAAATTAAAATAAGTGGCTCTCCTTTTGTTTTATTTTTTTCCCTTATTGTACTGGGGATTAAATCCAGGACCTCACATGTGCTAGACAAGGACTGTATCACTGAGCCACATTCCTAGCCCACCAAGACTGAAATTAATAAAGGTAATTTTATTTATATTTACTTAATGATCTTTCCATCATTTATTGTTTTTTTTTTTAAGATAGAGGGATAGTGAGAGAGGAAGAGAGAATCAATTTTATTTAGTTCTTCACATGGCTTTTGTTGCTCCAATACTTCGTTGTGTATGTGGTGTTGGGGTTCAAACCTGGGTCCTCATGCATGCCAGGCAAGCACCGAGACCACTGAGCCACCTCTCCAGCCCCTCTTTCTTTCCATCATTTAAATAAATTAATCCTAATTAGTCAGGTAGAAATTCTTGCTTTAGAGTGTGGTTATAGCATATTATTTCTTATTTAATTTTTACAACTTATCAATAGTGGAAAGGACACAGCATTGGAATTGTATCATCAGACTTGTCCTTTGTTCAAAGAATATATCTTCTACTTAACACTGCCAATGTCTTCTTTCTTTTTTTGGCTGGGGTAGGGGATAATACTAGAGATTGAACCCACAGTTGCTCTACTACTGACCTACATCCCCTGTCTGTTTATTTATTGACAAGGTCTTGCTAAGTTGCCCAGGGTGGTATAAAACTTGTATCCTCCTGCCTCAGCCTCTTGAGTTGCTGAAATTACAGACATGTATCACCACGTCCATCTGATAGTGTCTTCGCTAACAGAAAAGTACAACTCTGTCAAAACTTCTTAAAGAGCAAGCCAGGCCCAGTAATGCATGCCTGTAATCCCAGCAGTGCAGGAGGCTGAAGCAGGAGATTCACAAGTTCAAGGCCAGTCTCTGCCTCTTAACTGTGTCAAAATAAAAAGCCCTGGGGAGATAGCCCAGTGATAAAGAACTCTTAAGTTCAATCCCCAGTATCAAAAAACAAAAACAAACTTCTTAAAAAACAGAAACAAGTTCCCTCATAATTTTTAAGTTCTGTTAACTTTCAAATTCTAGAAATGATAAAGTAAAATTTCAAATTACTTTCTCATAAGTCGAATACAAATAGTTGGTAATCACCTTCATTTGAAACAAATAAGAGGGGGCTGGAACGGTAACTTAGTGGTTGGAGCACTTGCCTGGCATGCACAAGGACCCAGGTTCAAACCCCATGACTACATACACAACTAAGTGTCAGAAAAACAAAGGCCAGATGAAAAAATAGAGTTGATTTCCTCCTCTCCCACTTAAAAAAATAAAAAATAAAACAAACTTAGAGCCCCAGCACTATAACAATACAATGAGGCATATTGAGCAAATTCACCCCAAAATATTACATATAACACATATATGTCAATTTGTGCATATCTATATCATGTATATGTACATACATATCATAAAAGTTCCAAAATAAAAATTAAATGGTAGCCTTTTTCTTTGGGAAGCTAAAATCCTAATTTTTCTAGTATAATATGAATATATCTTCTATGATTTGGTAGCTTCCTTAAGTTAGCATTGTAATTTTCTGTTTTTTAAAAAGAACACCATGTGGGGGCTGGAGCAGTGGCACAGTGGTTACAGCGGTTGCCTGGCACAAGCAAGTACATGAGTTCAAACCCCTGCACCACGTACACAACGAAGTCTTGAAGCACCAAAAGCCACATGCAAAACTGGATAAAGTTGATTCTTTCTGTCTCACTGTCCCTCTCTTAAAAAAAAAGAACAGCATGGGGCTGGAGCGGTGGCTTAGCAGTTACAGCGCTTGCCTGCCATGCTCGAAGTCCTGGTTTCAAACCCCAGCACCACATTCACAACTAAGATGAAAAAATAAATTATTGATATTCTCTTGCATGCACATGTGCGTGCGCTTACTCGTTCTCTCTCCAAAAAGAAAAAAAAAGAACAACCCAAACTAGTTTTCTTATGTCTGTTAATAATACACTTTTTTACAGGTTGAGAATTCCACCCTTAATTCCCAAAGTACCTCACTTATGAACCAGAATGCACAACTTCTAATCCAGCAGTCTTCCTTAGAAAATGAAAATGAATCTATAATCAAAGAAAAAGAAGACTTGAAATCTCTCTATGATTCTCTGATCAAAGATCATGAAAAGCTGGAGCTTCTGCATGAACGGCAGGCCACAGAGTATGAATCTCTCATCTGTAAACATGGAACTCTAAAGTCTGCCCACAAAAATCTTGAGGTGGAACATAAAGACCTTGAAGATCGGTAATTATGTTTCATTATGTTGCTAATTTAAAACAAATCATCTTTGGGTAGTATAAAAATGTATACATTAAACACATCTAAAGAGGTAATTTATGAAAGAACTTTATATAAATGTGCATGTGTTTTATGTGATACTTATTAATATATTCTCTTTATTTCATTTCTAAAATCGTTTCTTTCTTGGAAATATTATAAACCAAATACCTAATTTTTTCCTCAGTTACAATCAGTTACTAAGACAGAAGGGACAATTGGAAGATTTGGAAAAAATGCTCAAAGTAGAACAGGAAAAGATGATACTTGAAAACAAAAACCATGAGACGGTAGCTGCAGAATACAAGAAACTTTGTGGTGAAAATGATAGGTAACAAATAATTATATATTTTAATATGTTTTCCTCATGTTTGAAACTTAATACTGCCCCTTTGTAATACCAACCATAATTTGGATTTTTTGAATATTTTAGAAAATAGACTCTCTGGGACAGTTCCTTTTACAGTTAAAAAAAGAGAAATTCTTTTCAAAACTCCAGCTATGGATCAGTTGGACAAAAACCTAGTTTTCCGGGTTTTATTTTTTTTTTAAAGAGAGAGAGGGAGGGGCTGGAGCGGTGGCTCAGTGGTTTCGGCGCTTGTCTGGAAAGCACGAGGACCCGGGTTCAAACCCCAGCACCACGTACACAACTAAGTGTTGGAGCAACAAAGGCCATGTGAAAAACTAAATAAAGTTGTTTCTCTCTTTCTCTGTCTCTCTCACTGTCCCTCTCTCTTTAAAAAAAAAAAGAGAGAGAGAGAGGGAGAGAAAGGAAAGAGAGAATCAATTTTATTTTGTTCATCTGGTCTTTGTTTCTCCGACCCATAGTTGTGTTTGTGGTCAAACCTGGGTTTCACACATGCCAGGCAAGCATTCCAACTGCTGAGACACTGCTCCAGCTGTTGTTTTCCTGTTTTTTCACATTGTTCTCTCTTGTTGTATTCAACTAATTAAGTTTTTAAGTTACATTATTAACAAAATTTCTATATCTGATGACATTTTTATACTTTTCCTTTTTTTAAAGGTATACAGTGTTACAGTGCAATTAAACTTGATCATTTATGTCTTTTTCTTTTTCCTCTTCACTATTCTGGTATCCCAATTCTTTTATCTTTTGAAATTGCTACAAAGACTGGCCTGGTGTCACATACCTGTCATCCCAGTGACTTGGGAGGCTGAGGCAGGAGGATTGCAAGTTCAAGACCAGCCTCAGCAACTTAGCAAGACCCTGCCATAACAAACAATACAAACAGTGTGCACATACACAAACACACACATACACACAGAGGTAATTGAAATTGCCACAAATGAGCAGCCTTATTATTTTCCTTGGCTATGTGAAAATTTTTTTGAACCTTTAAAAAGTTTAAAAAGCTACAACATTTGCACTATACTTACACTGCCATAGCTGAGAGACTAAAAGATGGCACATAAAATTCAAATAGGGATTGCTTATTAGCTATTGTTCTGTTATGAATTTAATATAATCCATTTGTAGAATTAAACTTTCTGTTTCCCTGTTTAGAAATGCCTAAATTTCTAGAGCCATCTTCATTTTCATGTCAACAGTGTTTTTGCTTGTTTGTTTTGTAGGACTGGGAATTGAACTCAGGGCTTATACAACAATAGTTTCAAATTTAGTTCTCTGTTATTAAAACTAGAAATCTCTAGTGGGGATTTGAACTTCAATAAGCTGAATACCAAGCTAGAATAAAAAATTGTACCTTATAAAGAGGATGTATATGTATAGATGATGTAGTAGAAGACCAAATTGTGACAAGTTATATAATATGAGGATAGGGTCATTTTTATTGTATACCAAATATTGGGGAATTCATTTACTGTGGAGGTCCCATCTTTTAGTTAATCATTTTCCAACAATGACTTCTTCTTCTTTTTTTTTTTTTTTAAGAGAAAGACAGGGACCGTGAGAAAGAAGGAGAGAATCAGTTTTACTTAGTTTTTCATGTGGCTTTCATTGCTCTGACACTTTGTTTGTGTACATGGTGCTAGGGTTCTAACCTGCATCCTCGCACATGCCAGGCAAGTGCCATAACCGCTAAGCCACTGCTCCAGCCTCCAGCAGTGGCTTTTAACATAACTGGGACAGCTGGGATTTTAACATAACTGGGACATTTCATGGACCTAGGTAGGCCTTCCAGGAATCTAACTGTGTACATTACTCGGGAGCCTCCAGAGGATGAACTTAGCCAAAATGAAGAAATTGAGTATAATGAGCTTGACTCAGAAAATTCTCCAGGGTTGGAGGGAAAGACTGGGCCTGAGTATTTTCTCATAGATTTGCCCTTGCCCAGCTTTTATGCATTCATGTTTGTGTTTTGAGAAAGGGCTTTAGTAAACATGAAAGAGATGTTTTCCTCAAAAAAGATACTTATAATTTACAAAGATACCTGAAGGATAATAATTCATCTATTCCTTAGATAATGCCAAACCAAGAAAGTTTCCTTCTGTGACTAAGTTGTTTAGACCTCTTTAATATTCACTGAATTGCATTTTGGTATTAAAGTTTTAAAGGACAATAAAAAACTCAAAGGGCTCATTTTAATATTTGCTACAGAGATACTGAGGACCTTGTATATTATCGCTTTGTATTACTCCCTGCCCCAGTGAAACTTAAGGAGGATTTTTTTTTTTTTAAGAGAGAATTTTTA
>PVKS010050414.1:0-11580 GCA_004027875.1 Aplodontia rufa
CTTTCTCATGTATTCATTGGCTTGATCAATGTCCTCTGGTGAGAAGTTTCTATTTAGCTCTTTGGCCCATTTATTAATTGGGCTGTTAGTGTTTTTGTAGTTGAGATTTTTGAGGATTTTGTAGATTCTGGATTTGTGACCCTTGTCATAGGAATCATAGCCCATGATTTTCTCCATTTCCATAGGAAACCTCTTGACTCTTTTGATTGTTTCCTTTGCAGTACAAAAGCTTTTTAGCTTGATGGCATCCCATTCACTGATTTTTTACTTTACTTCCTTCACTTTAGGAGACATGTTGAGAAAGTCTTTGCCTACTCCCAAATGCTGAAGTGTTGGACCTAATTTGTCTTCTATCAGTTGCAAGGTAGCTGGTTTAATACCTAGCTCCTTGATCCATTTTGATTTGATTCTTGTGCAAGGAGAAAGATATGGGTCTAATTTCACCTTTCTGCAAGTGGATGACCAGTTTGTCCAGCACCAACTACAGTCACCATAATGTGCAATAGACCTCTTGAAATTTTACCTACCTGAAATTGTGTTGTGAAATGAAAACATCTACATTGCCTTAATCAGAAAGCCTGTAAAATATTTTTGATGTTAATAGTAATAAACACAAGACCCTTAAGGAGTAGAATCACAAAAGAGTATTTTCAGCGTAATGTTCGTGTTTAGGCAAGTAAGTACATGGAGGTTCTTTTTTTGCCAACAGTTGAAAAATGATGGCTTAAGATCTCCATTCTTTTTTTTTTTTTTTTTTAAAGAGAGAAACAACTTTATTTAGTTTTCACATGGCCTTAGTTGCTCCAACACTTAGTTGCGTATGTGGTGCTGGGGTTTGAACCCGGGTCCTCGTGCTTGCCAGGCAAGCGCTGAAACCGCTGGGCCACCGCTCCAGCCCCTCTTTTTTTTTTCTTAAGGAGAAAAGGACAGTGAGAGAGAAAAGAGACAGAATCAATTTTTATTGAGTTTTTCTCATGGCTCTTGTTGCTCTGACAGTTGTGTACGTGGGTGCTGGGGTTTGAACTTGTGTAGTAGCGCATACCGGGCAAGGGCCATAACCACTAGGCCACCACTGCAGCCCAAGATGTCCATTCTTAATAAATGCAAGTAGAAAATGACTTTATGAAAAATAAAGTTTTCTTTGCTATGGAACTCAAATCTTCTCCAGAAAAGCCTTTGTGCATCCTGCTTCTGCCTGCCCCCCATCAATTCGCTCACGTATACAAAGCAATCCTCCTTGTGCAAGTGAAGGCACACATTGAGAATTGGTGTGTGCTGTTCAACATTAGGCCTGCCGTTGAAGTGGGCTTTTATTTTAGTATCGTGTTATGACCTTCAGATTTCCTCCTGTCTTTCATGCAGTGCTGTTTCATGGTTTACCACTTCACATTTTGATGGTTCTTATTCTCTATGAAGATGTTCATCTTTTGCTATATCAAGCAATAGACAGGCATTGAATTTTCCTTCAGCTCAAGGAGGGTGAAACCATAGAGGAATGTTTTAGTGACGTCAGAAATGCAAAGCATCTTGGGAGCTGTTGGAGTATTAGCCATGCCTGGATGTTATGGTATCTTTTTTCTCATGATTGGGAAATATTCCTATTAAACAGAAAACTTTTAGTGTTTTTACAACTCTGCCTACTCTTCTATATAGCTCCCCAAGTACAATAAATGTTAAGGTTATGCTTGATCACTTTGGGGATCAAATTCTGATTATTTGTCAACTCTCTGCCTTTCTTCCCTACCTCATTTCTGCACTTGAGATCCTAGAGAACAAGAGAGATATTGAAATACAAACAAAAGCATGAAGGAATATGCAAGTCATTTTTGGGATCTTGATAACATTCAGGCATTTTAATATCTGTGAATTCAATACAATAGTTTTTTGAGAAAGAATGGCCATAGGGCCCTGGAAAACACATTTTTTTTTCCATATTACTCCCAACTTCAGGAACAGAAGACAGAAGAAATGGACTGCTTTAATGTAAGTGTGCAGGAAACTATACTGAGTAAAATCTCAAAAGTAATTCCATGTCTTGATAACTTAAAAAGTATCATGAACTGGTCTGTTTCTGTGTCACGATATGATTAGTCATGGCCTGTCAGATGTTATTAGAGTAGAGCAAACAAATTAACGAGTCCTGCTCGGTGAGCAGAACATATTATTTAGAAAAGGTGGTAACAGATGAAGAGTTATATAAGCAGGTGACTCTGTCAGTAACAAAGATCTGACAGCATTAATCAAGAGGTCTTCTAACAGGTGGTAGAGCAGCCCAGCGAGGAATCTAAGATCAACGCTATGTAACTTCAAACATGTGGGTGAAGTAGGAAAGCATACCAAATTATCTTTCCTCCTACATTCCTTCAAAATTTATATGGAAATATTAAAACCTGGCCTAATTTCAAAGAAGGTGAGTGACACCCTCACTTCTGGCATTTCCAGCAGACCTGGGTATAGGTCATGAGGTGAGGTTTGTGGAGGTGGGAGAGGGATTACTGATAGAAAATGCCAATGAAGCCATGCGTCCCTGTCCTAAATTAACTGGGGAGCTCAGGAAGGATATGGACATGGGGGCAATTCATGGGTCCAGTCCCTATCATTTCATCATAACTGTGCACAGAGTAGGGCAACAATTTGATGCACAGTATATGTGTTCAGTTTCAGAGACTTAAATCATCCTGTGCATAGTCAGGATGTGGCTGTACTTATGGAGAGAGAGTTGGTAGTGTTACAGAAAACTGAGCATAGGTCTCCGTCATTGCTGTCTTCTGTGCTTGGCGACCCTTCTATCAGATGTGGCCTTCCACATCTTAGCAGGAGAGAACAATGGTTCTCTGTGATGTCTGTGAATATGACTGTCAAGTGTGACAATTATGCAGGGTTGCTAACTACCCCAGTGCCGCCATCCCCCTCCCGTGTTCCCCGTCAAACCTGCACTAGCACTTTATCCTAGGATAGGGAATAGAGATAAGAGCCACTTGTTTTCTATATTATACACCTGTGCATATTAAATGGAACTGATATTTTCATACCCAACAAAGAGTTTAAACAGTAAGTAGCTATTTCATATGGTGCCCACGTGAGGTGGTTACTATTATTGCTTTCAGAATGCACAGTTCTATGCGACACGCAGGCAAATACACATGGGAAATCCAAAGTTAATGAAAAATATGTAGATAAAAATATCAATAGGATAGTTCCAGTTGGGCATGAGAAATATATTTCTGGTTTTCCTTTTGTCCATTGTATTTTCAACTGCTAGAAAAAGAACTCATAGCAGTGGAAGAGGTTGGTTTTTTTTTTTTAATTATTTTTTCTTCTGTCTTCTTTTTTTTTTTTTAAGAGAGAGAGAGGGACAGTGAGAAAGAGAAAAAGAGAATCAATTTTATTTAGTTTTTCATTTGGTTTTTGTTGCTCCAACACTTCGTTGTGTACATGGTGCTGGGGTTCGAACCCGTGTCCGTGGGCATGCCAGGCAAGCACTGTAACCGCAGAGCCACCGCTATCAGTTCTTTATGTGTGCATGCGTTGTGTTTTTACCTTCTCTGTTTCACCGAGTGCCTGTGGTATATCTGTTGTTAAGGTGTGTAATAGTGATGAATGCGAAACATCCTGTGAACTCCTTGGCTCATGGGAAGGTATCGGTTTAGCCCTTCATTAAATCGGTCAGTATTTATTGAGCACTCAATGTGCACCAAACATCAGCTCTTATTCTGCTTTAGAGCAAAATCGAAATCACTCACATATCATGTAAATGTTGGAGACAAGCAATCTGTCTATTTATGAAGTTATTTCAAAGTTTATGTAAGTTTGTCAATTTTTAAAAATATCCGGTACCTGGGCTGAATTATCTTTCATTAGTTTAAGTTTAATGATTAGTTAAAATTAACTGACCTTCAGACAAATTTGAAAGGTATAATTGCACTGAATTTCTTAATTATAAGCATAATAAATAGCATTCATTGCTTAATACCTAAAAACTAACTTTCTATTTGTCTACTTCTATAAACCATTTGAGGTAATTTATGGTTTTAAAAGTTCTATAAATCAAAATAATTAGAAAGTGAACAAAGACATATCAAAAGTTAATTAACAGAGGATAGAACATTGCCAAGACCCATGGATTTTATTATTGCAAGTAAGCATTTAATTCATTTTGAAATGTGTGGGTAATAACATGGTAGCCTATATAGCCCATAATATCAGTTAAAAGTATGTAGATAATGACTGGAAATAGATTTAGATAAAGTTCTTCTGACAGATAAATGTGCCCCACATTGACCCTCTATGGTTTTAAATCATTGGAAACCAGTACGTAGTGTTCATATCTGTAGACTGTGGGTATAGTAGCCCCCACTTGTCTGTGGTTTTGCTTTTTGAATTTTTTTTTTTTACCTATAGTTAACTACAGACCAAAAATATTACATGGAAAATAA
Source organism: Aplodontia rufa (assembly GCA_004027875.1). Classification (NCBI taxonomy): domain Eukaryota; kingdom Metazoa; phylum Chordata; class Mammalia; order Rodentia; family Aplodontiidae; genus Aplodontia; species Aplodontia rufa. Next base: position 4,437 of record PVKS010050414.1, read on the forward strand.
ACAATGCATAACTTTTAAATTGTGTATCATTTTCAGCAGTGTTCTTGACTCTCAAGCCATCACCCTCCATCCAACCTGGGATGTGAATTATGCTTTTGTTCAGTGTATCCATGCTGTATATGCTACCTACTCGTTAGTCATTCAGTAGCCATTACAGTTACTAGACTCTCTGCTCTGGTATTATAGTGCTTATCATCAAGTAACTCTTTTTAAGAGAGAGAGAAAGAGAATCAATTTTATTTATTTTTTCATCTCGATTTTGTTTTTACAATGCTGAGTTGTATACGTGGTGCTGGGGTTTGAACTCTGATACTCTGCATGCCAGGCAAGTGTGCTAACTGCTGAGCCACTGCTCCCTCTCCCAAGTAACTCTTATTTTAGTTAAAAGTTCTCCAAAGCAAAAGAGCAGTGATGCTGGCATTTGGATATGCCAAAGAGAAGCTGCAAAGTGAAAAGCTGAAAGTACAATATTGAGAAGGGGTATAGTTGGATCACATTTATATTATGATTATTGTTGTTTTTTACTAGTTATTGTTGTTGATCTGTTATTTGGTCTACTTTATTAATTAAACTTTATTGTAGTTATGATGTATAGGGAAAAGCAACAGTCTATATGGCATTGAGAACTTTCTGTGACTTCAGGCAGTAGGGTTCTAGGAATTTATTCCCAGCTGATTAGAGGGAACCTCTGCGTTTCATTTATCTACTCATGAACGGCTTTCCTACCTTTTTTTTTTTTGTATTGCTTCTTTTATTTTCAAAACATTAGTATTATATTATCATGTACATGATTTGTATTTAAAAAATTATTAAATAATGATTCTTGGATTCTTCCTTACTATAAATGAATTTATACATGTATTTTTTCTTTTGTACTGCATAAAATCTTACACAGATCTAACTTCAAATTTTAATAATGTTCTTTCTTCTTAAATTATTAGTGATAAAATACAGGTTTAAACAGATATAAAAAAAATACATTTTGAGAAATATGAAAGCAAGAGGATGTACACAACTTCACATACATTTGGTAAACAATATGCAATTTTAACAAATATGAGTTTAAAAAGATAAAACTCACAGTCTCAGTGGATAATAATATGTGGCCAAGATAAAATTACAATATAGTAGAGAAAAAATTACTGTGAAACTTTAGCAAACTTTACATTTTTAACCCTCTAAAAGACATTAATGGAAAGAATGATTATTAAGACAAAAAGTTAAATTAAAACTTTCCTACCTTTTTGTTGTTTCTTTTCCTTGTTTTCATCACACTTCTATGCTCCACCCCACCTACATAATGGGCTGCATTTTATATCATAATCACTCCTATAACCCTGTTTTCTGGTTCATACCTTTGTGTCATTTGAGGCGTCTGTATTGTGTTCCTCCTTTATGAAGATGCTGGGCTAGCTCCTGAGGAAAGTGAGCATTAGGACTAACACACCTTCTTCTTGCCTTTTTATAAAGCTTACATTTGAGTGGGAGAGACATGGTATAAACCACTACTGCATTATTATTTTAAAAATAGGGGGAGAGGGAGAGAGAGGGATTCAGTTTTATTATTTATTCATCTTGCCTTGTTTCTCCAACACTTAGTTATGTATGTGGTGCTTGTGCATGGCAGGCAAGCATTCCAACCACTGAGCCACTGCTCCAGCCTCAAAGCATGATTATTTAATTACAGTGGGAGATGTCCCAGAAGATCTTAAAGCCAGGCAACTTCATGCAGTAGGAAGCTTCTTTGAGGAAGTAATAATTGAGTTGTGGAATAAATAACAATGGCAAAGTTTCACAAATTCACCATTAAGGAATGCAGAGGTTCATGGGATCTTTTAAGTCATTGAGCAGCTCTTGCTTGGTTTATACTTCCAAATGATCTTTGCCGGATTGTGTGCTCCAGTTATAGTTTCTAGAATTCAGAATCTGCTTACCCTACTCCAAATTGATTTGATACAATGCTGCTTAAAAGTGTAGATAAGACTCAGATGTTGAAAAACTAGCTTTCAAATTTTCTTTCTATAGGCAAGTCCCTGGACTTTGCCCCATTTACATGTGGAAGAGGGCTGTGTTTTTAGCTCACAAAGATCTCTCTTATCCCTCTAATGGGATTTAAAAAAAAAAAATGGTACCCAAAAGTCTCTGACTGTGGCTTCTGAAACAAGTGTGATTGTCACTGCCCATGGCAAAGGTTGGTTCTGATCCCCTGACACTCCCTCAGGCACTGCTCTTAGCCAAGGCACCTGGCTTTCCTTGTCCTGAAGGTTGTGTTGAGCACTGACCCAGGCAAGTGCTAGCCACTTTGTTGACAACGCCTTCATTCAGCGTTCCCGCAGCAGCTTGCTGGCCTTTCTTAAAACCCTAAGAAGGTTGATGTTCCCTGTTCTTTTCCAACGGACTGCAGTAGCAAATGCCATCACTTTCTGCTGGTCATCTTATGATCCCAGTTCCCCCACTTTCTGTTCAAAGGACAGCCCAGCAGATTTTCATTTTTGTTTCTTATCTCAGGAACACTGCTAAGTCAGAGTCTATTTGCATGACAGAAAGGATGACAGCCTTGGTCTTTTCACTGCCATTCTAGTCCTTTGCACCCTCAGTGAACTGCCTGCCCAAGTTTTCTCTAAACCACATTCATGTGCTCCTGCTCGTAAGAATAAATTTTTAAAATCTTATTTATTAGTAAAGATATTCTCAGCTGACCAGAATGCAGAGAGCATGCCCTTCAGATAACTCATGGCTGACTCCCTCTCCTCCTTCCAGTCTGCGCAAACAGCTGTTTTTCAGCGGTACCAACCAGGATCACCCTATCTAATGTTCCAGCTTACCTCCGCTCCCTTTCCCCAGCCCTTGCTCCACCTAAGGCAGCTCCGTTTTTCCTGTATTTCTAGCACATGCCATCTTCTAACCTACTGCAAAAGCTAGTCATCACACCTGTTCTTTGTTGGCTATCTTCTGATGCCAGAATATGCCCTCCATGCAGGCAAATGATTTTCTATGTATTTACTGATAGATGGCAAGCACTGTGACCATTGTAAGCAATAAAAATGTATTGGGTGATTGAATACAGCTCACAGAAAACATCGCAAGCACAATTGATCAGTAAGGAAAAGGTGGGACATTTTTAATAGCTTTTAGAAGACAGGGAGTTAAGTAAGAAGAAGATAAACTATGAAAACACAGAGCTGAAATGAATCTGTGTGTGCATGGGTAGGCTTGAGCAGCTAAGATTGAGATATTACTACAGAGATTTAGTTGATGAAGTATTTTCATTTTTTCTAAACAAATTTTCCTAAGGCTTTCTTATGCTTTGAATGGATTAAAATAATATTAATTAGAAATAATAATGAAAATCTGCATGTTGATATTAGAGGGATAGTATTATAAAATTATTCAATAAGCATGACATTAAAAATAAAGTGTGGCAAAAATAAAACTAAAAAATAATTCTATTGCTGAAATGCTAAGATTATATTTAATAATTTTTTGAGGAATTTTATGATTCAAGTCAAATTTTCAGAACAGAAGTACCTTCTTATTTAGTGTGTAATCTTTGTGTAGTCTGTAATGGTAAAACTATATTCAAATTCTATGCCTAAATATAAATTATAAATGCTGCTTCTTCTGCACCGTGAGAAAACTAATAAGTTTTAAAGTGCTTCTCACTTTTCATAGGTAAGTCACTCACAAATTCATTACTGAGTTCTTCCTTAGAAAATTTTAATGAGATGACTGGCAGTGGATCTAGAGGCAGCTATATCTAGATTCAGTTGTAGAATTAAGTACAGTGATGCTGTGTGCCTGTACTAATGTGTCGCAACAAATCCCATTATGTGCAACTAAAATACATCAATAAAAACGTACAACTATAATACATCAATTTAAAAATGCGGGCGAAAAAAGTAATACATGGCTAGAAATGTTCAGGAGAAAATTTAAAATGATATATTAATGGCCCATGATTTCTAGTGTTGGAACCAATTCAGAAAGCTGAAAATAAATAAACAAACAGAACTTGTCACTGATATAGCCCCGAGACTCATCAAAAAGAATTGTTATAAAAAGATAGAAACCCACTGTTAGTATTTCACAAATGTTGTTCACATACATTGTATACCGTGCTATACATAGAAACTGCAAAGGCATTCTTGGCCTCTTAGGCTTATTATCTAAATAAAGCAGACAGAAGTGAACCAACCACTACAATTATCCCTGTGGGCACTCCAAAAGAGTGAGGCTGATGTGTAAATTAGGAGGTTTTATCGGTTAGAGGGTAGAAAAATTTTTACTTTGTCAGAGTTTAGCTGTATGCAATAAAATGCTGAATAGCTCTACTTGAGTTGGTACCTAATAGCACTAACTTCGGATGAATTTTGCCCACAAGGGAGAACACACCCTTACCAAACAGGATGCTTGGATCTAAGATATTGGATTGTACCTCTTCTAAGACCTAGGTTTCCTTTGTTTAATGCTGCAGTTTTTTGAGTTATTTTTCTCTTAGATCTAGGCTTTAAAGAGACGAATAAATCAACATTGTTTCCATGCAAGCATAGAGCATATGTATATTTGGTGGGCAAAGTAAAGAAGAATTCCAAAGCAGCAAATCCAACGGAGACAACTGCTAAGGTATTCTGTAAGGTACCTAAGGACTTTTTAAAGCATCTGAGAATTGGAGAACTGCTTAGATGATGTAAAGAAACAGGACAAGGAGGCTTTGTTTTATCTTTGAGAGTGATTTGGAGAATCACTGAAGCAAGAAAGAATGAACCCATTTGGAATAAAGAATAATGTTTGCTATTTAATTCAAAGATGACAGGGTGACATTTTTGCTGCTTCCTGGTAAGTATATTGTGTTATTATTTACTGAGTGTATCATTCTATGCCAGGCAACTAAACACCTGATATACAAGGATATAAGAGAATTCCTGCCCTCAAAGAACTCACAGCTTAGTGCGTAGGAAAGAGTATATAAACATATATCTTATGGTAAGCACGATGCTAAAGATACACTCAAGGTATTAGGAAATCACGTGAAAGAGATATTTAATCAAATTGGAGAAGAAGAGTGGGTTAGGGAAGTGACAGATGATCTATGGAATGAGGTGAGAAACATCCTAGGTAAGTGACACCGAAACGTTTTTTGTAGATTTTTAATTTTGAAAAAGCCCAACCAGCTGGGCATGGTGGTGCATACCTGTAATTCCAGCAGCTCAGGAGGCTGAGGTGGGAGGATCAAAAGTTCAAAGCCAGCCTCAACAACTTAGCAAGGTCCTTAGCAACTTAGTGAAGCCCTGTCTCAAAACAAACATAAAAATAAAAAAAAGGCTGGGAATGTGACTCATTGGTTAAGCACTCCTGGGTTCATTCCCTGACACAAATAAATAAATAAATAAAAGAAAAAATAATGATGCCCAAAATAACTACACACATACACACAATAGTGTTCAGAAGATCGAAACCAAAAATATAATATATTACTAACAAAACAAAACTGGCAGCCAAGGGATTGTAGAATACAGTATACCTCAGAGATCTTGCAGGTTCAAGTCCAGACCACCACAATAAAGCAAATACCATAAAAAAAGCACACAAATTTTTCTGGTTTCCAAATGCATTTAGAGTTATATGTTTACACAAAACTAAGTTAATGTTTATACTACGCTATAGTCTATTTGTTATGCAGTAGAATGATGCTTAAATTTATTTTTTTTAAGAGAAGGACAGTGAGAGAGAGAGAGAGACAGAATCATTTTTTTTAAGAGAGAGGGACAGTGAGAGAGAGAAAGAGAGAAACAACTTTAGTTTTTCACATGGCCTTAGTTGCTCCAACACTCAGTTGCATACGTGGTGCTGGGGTTTGAACCCGGGTCCTCGTGCTTGCCAGGCAAGCGCCGAAACCGCTGAGCCACCGCTCCAGCCCCTAAATTTATTAAATAATGTTGCAGACCTTAATTTTAAAAATTTGGCAGCCAAGGAAATATAGAGCACAGTGTACCTCAGAGATATTGCAGGCTTAGTCCCAGACCACCACCCCAATGAGGTTGTTTCGAAGCTGGGGCCTTCTGGGAAACTGAGGCAGAGTGAAGACTCCCTTCAAAACCCTGTTCCTTTGATCAAGTCAGAAAGGTTTCAGACTTGTCACAAAGAGTAACATGAATGAGTTTATTGAAGGGATAGAAAAAGAGAAGGGGAAAACTCTCAAGGGAGAGAGTGGGTCTTCTCAGACAGAAGAGCCACAATGCCTCTCCTGACCTCCAGTCCTATTGGGGATCCCAGAGAAGTTTCCAGAGAGTTTCTCCCACGTCCACTTCTTGACATTTGACTTACAGCAAGATGGTGTCAGACTTTCAAGTCCTCACTGCCACGGCTGCTCTAGGTCACTTTGGCCTATGCTGACTGGTTCTAATTGGATTCTTTTATTTTTTTTAAGGAATTGAAATGTTATATAATCATACATGCGTATAGAATAACTATAGGATATGCATTTGATCCTAAACCATGGTTATCCCCATAATGCCCACACTCCAGTCTCTTAATTCTTCTGTTATGCTCCATAACAGATATAAATTATATATATTTCTATATATATATGATTGTAAAAATCATATATATGTAAAAATTCCAGAATTAAATGATTGCTAATTGGATTCTTTTTTGTTTTTAAGAGAGACAGTGAGAGAGAATCAATTTTTATTGAGTTTTTCACATGGCTTTTGTTGCTCTGACACTTAGTTGTGTAAATGTGTGTTGGGGTTTGAACCCATGTACTTGTGCATGCCAGGCAAGCTCCGTAATCTGTGAGCCACCGCTCCAGCACCAATAATTGGATTCTTAACCATACATTCTCCCAGAGTTTCTAATTACAAGGAATTATCCTCATCTTCCAGAGTTTCAGGATCTGCTCACAAAAGTCTCCGCCTTCAGGGAAACTTGGGTTCTATTATGGACATTATTTGGACCTGCCTTTCTTCTGCAGATAGATAATAGGTAGTTTGCTGAGGAATGAGACATAGACTGTTCACTTAGGCCGGCAGGGCTGTAGGTAAATCGCTTCTTAGAAAAGAAAGCATGTGGGGGTCAGTACGTGGGCCTATTTTACAGGATTATTCTCTTAACCTTGTTTTCTCACTATTTGCATCTGTCTGCC
>PVKS010050415.1:0-11545 GCA_004027875.1 Aplodontia rufa
GTAGACTTGCCCTGTCCAGTTTGCAGCCTGTGATTGGCTAAAGATCAGCTGTTATGGTTGACTGAGACTTAGTGACTTGGTTAAAACACTATACTCTTAGATTACCTTACAATTTGTTTATACATAAAGCTATGATGTAGCTCACTGTGTACAGAGGCTGTTTTGGGCCAAATTTATCACCCAAGTACCAGATGCTAGCATGGTGAAATCAGTTTTGTTCAACTTCAAGAATGGCAAAATAAAGACTATTATAATACACATAGAAATTCAATTTTGAATATTTACCAAAAATTATGAGATGTGAGATAAATCACATTTGCTTTTTAGATGATCAAAGTAAAGTGAGACATTTTTTTGCTGTGGAGTATAGAAGATTAAGGATATGTGCTCCATAGAATTTGAAACTTAACAGAAAAAGTACCCATTAAAATTTCTGTTGAGATATGAAAATGAAATATCTTTGCTCCACTTAGATAATAATAGAGCCGGTTAACTAATGCATTCTTAATTATCACATATGATTATGAAGAGAATTGTCCTTTATTTCTGCATAACCCTCACTTTTTATTTTTTACAGTCCTAAATGCATTCAATTCTGTTATTTAAAGGCTCCATAGCACACTTGGCTGAACATTAAAGTAGCTATGAAGGATTTGTTTGTGGGTTAATTGGAGGGTAGTTATAGGGCACCAAAGGAAAGTGAAAATGATTTTAGGATTAATGATATAATCAAATATCTAAAGATAAATAATTGTTATTTACCCTAAATTATAGAAAACTGTATAAAACCCAAAGGGTTAGGCAAATCCAAAAGCTAAATGTTTGAGAAGATAAGAAGACATTTAAGACTGTGGTAGTAAAGGGAGGATTGCTTTGACCTTAACCCAAGATGATTTTGGTAGCTATCCCTGTTATTAGTTTCTAAAGTCATTTTGTTTTTTCTTTTCATGAATATGGCAAGTGGTTTGGGTGTTCAAATGCTGGACAAAAACAAAACAATCAAAACATTCCAATCTTAGTGAAACATGGAAAGAAAACACACTGTAGGCATTAATAGGCCCTGTGCTGAGTCAGCAGTCCCAAGAAATTCAGTATTAACTGTGGATGTTGGCCAGAACAGAGCTTTAAATATCTTTGTAAGAAATAGTGACATAGACCAAAAATAATGAATTAAAACCGTTGCTTTCCTAGCATGACTATTTATGATGTTTGTAAAATTTATGAGACAACTCTCTTCCCAGTAAAATTTACTGATTGGTTTATTCCTTGACAAAAGTTGTGAACAGAACAATTTTGCAATTGCCTGAAAATAATGCTGGATTTATGGCCTGGTCAGACTATAAGAGAAATTTAATCATCCAGAACAGGTTGAAGTGATGTAGTCAGCAAAACCTCTTTCCTGAGTAAAAATGGATCTGCAAAACTAACTACAGAGACATTATTGCAAGAGATACAGAGATATGGACACGAGGAAGGAGAGATAGAGAAGAAAGAAGATGGAAAACTGATATTAGGGATGAAGTGGAGGTAGTGGATATGGCTTCTACATACTGTCTGTAAACACAAAGTACAATTTTTAATATAAAAGCAAGTTCCAAGTGGAGAACTGAAATAAAAGACTATTGGTTATGAGTTGAATTTCACCCCATCCCAAAATTCACACGTGGAATTCCCCACTGTCCCAGAGTGTGAACTTCAAGGGCAATAGAGTAGCTGTAGACTTAATCAGAACAATTAAGATGAGGTCACTAGGGGGTGCTCTAATTCAACAAGGATTTTCTCATTAAAAGGGTAAATTGGTCACAACCCAGACAGGAAGAATACCATGCAGGGCGCAGGATGGAATGATGTTATAGGGCAAAAACCAGACAAGACCCTAAAACTAGGTGGAAGGCCTGAACAGATTTTCTTTTCCAGCTCCCAGAAGGAACGAAACCTTTAGTTATTTGGGTCTTGAATACTTACCTCCAGAATGTAAGAGAGTCTATTTGAGTTGTTTAAACCACCCAGTTTATAGTATTATGTTAATAAAGCTCTGGAAAATTAATAATATGCCCAGAACCTCCGCTATAAAATAATGGCAATAGGAAGCCAGTAAACAAAATTACCAAAATGTCTAAAATCCTCATTCCATGTTAAGGTTAACAAAAAAGTCTTTTTCGAGAAGTGTAAATTTCTTACAGAATTGTGTTATTCTAGGACATTCTGAAAGCCCTCACATATATTCCACAGTGAATTCCACTGCCTTTGACAATAATATGCATTACAGTTGTTTCTCTAATATCTGGTCTTCCTAAAGACATGTTAAACTTCTTGAAAATAGAAGGATTTTCCTCTAGCACCTATAATGTGCCAAACATGAAATTATGTTTAAATTTAAAAATCAGAATAGTCTATTGTAGTATGCTTTAGAGCTAAACATTTCTAAACTAAAAGTTAGCTCTGCCATATTCAACATGTCAGTCCTTGGCCTCAGAGTAATTACAGAGATATTAGATATTACAAATAAAACATTTTTTCAGTGCCAACATATAGAAGATGTTCAATATGTAGCAGGTAGTGGTGAATGAAAAAATGTAGGGGAAGAGATATATGTGTCTTACCCTGTTGAAGCTAGTAGTTAGAGATAGCTTAACCCCTGCTGCTAAACCAGATGCAGTAAGATCTATTCTAGTTCTCCAGTATCTCTCTCCCTTATACTAGGTAAGACTCATATTCTGAAACTTACAAATTTATCATAAAATATGGAGTAAAATTGGCTATAAGATCCACAATATTCTGTGTAACCCAGACTTTTCACCAAAATATAAACCAGAAACAAAGAATCCTGTGCCAGGAATAGTCTCTCCGCAGTGTCCCTTCTTGCACTACTGTTTAATTTTTTACTGTCCCGATGGAATTTTCTTGCTTCTTTGTTTCATATTGCTCACAATGCCCACACCCAATGCCACATGCCCACACAGGAAATCTAGTCTACAGGGTAGATAACCTATCACCTGAAGAAATAATAATCTCATTCAAATTCAATTGACAAGTTACAATGAATTGAATCTGACTGGATCAGCTTGTATTAAGTCCCTATTCTAATCCAATCAACTGAGGATGTAGGACTGAAATTTCCTATTAATAAAAGCCCCCAGCATTCCATGCCTGGCATATGTAAATGGAGGGGGTAGCAGGGATAAAGATTTCATGAAATAAGGCAATCGATCAAAAGGGTGTCTGATATCCCCAGTTGTTTTCTATGTCAGGGAGCATGTCATTAATATTAAGAGAATTGGTGGGCCAGTTTCCATGGCAACTCCTCCTCCTCATGACTTGAGTGATTGATTTGTCTCACTTTTCAATTGTTCTGTAACTTCCTTGTTTGTACAGATTTCTCAGGGTTGTGTCTGATACCTAGTTGGCTTCTGGATGTCCAAAAGGACACTTGAATTGACTGTTGGAATTCATTTTATGCCTATAACGCAGCTTCTGAGTTCTGATGAGGACTTATTAACATGCTTTGGACCACTATGACCAAATTCTGTTTTCTTTATTTATTTTTCCTGGTAATGTCTTTTTTCTCACATCTGGTGATATTTTTTCCAACCACAATATGTTTTACACTATAGTCTGCCTTTTGAAAATATCTGAGAATCATATTTACATTTTGACAGCTCTGTCCTCTGAGTACCCTTTAGATATACTGTTGTCTTCCTTGACTCGATCTGTTGACATGCAAGAGGAGACAGGATTCTCTCTCCTGGAACACCCATGTGTTGGAATGGCCTTCCTGCTTGAGGGACCAAACTCTTTGCAGGCTGCCTGGTCAGCATCGATTATTAACCTGCCAACTGAGTTCTGATGACAGAAGGAAAGACAAACAGGGCTTTGCTGGGGTAATAAATATTCCATATAGCCTTGGACTAAAAGTAGTTACATCCATGAAAGATTTATATTTATAGTCAACATAAATTAACTGTCCAAACAAAATGAAAAAATATAGATGTCTGCATAATTTACTAGCAGACCACCTTGTATAGTTTCAAAGTACCCTGATGTGATTACCAGGAGAGCCCTGTAAATGACAGGAGGTTTGGAATCCCAGGGAGGACATTAATGCTTGGTACAGAAATGAGTGGAAGTATAAATAATATAGCCACAGGAATAAACTCTCTCCAAGTAATATCAAATATTTGGTCATCAGAAGCCAGACTAACTGAAGGTTCGGGAGGAAGTAAATCCTGTGTAATGTTTTAAATAAAAAAAATTACTAAGATAAGATACCATGTACACTGATTCTTTGTTTTGGAAATATATTTTGTGAGTCAAATGAACACATGCTTCTAAAAGAATAATGACCTCTAAGAAACACTAAAATTAGTAAAATTTTCCTGGTCTAGAAACAAATGTGCAAATAAATTTACTGGTCCAAAAAGTAGGTGGAAATTTCATTATATAGCAGATGCTATCTAACAATATGATGTTTTTTGGAGATTGAACCCAAGGGCATTCTACCACTGAGCTACATCCCCAACTCTTTTAAATTTTATTTTAGTTTTTCAATTTTGAGGCAGAGTCTTGGTAAGTTTCTGCATCTGACCTCAAATTTGCAAATCTTCCTTCCTCAGTCTCCCAAATCTCTGGTATTACAGATGTGCACTACCATGCCCATGGTGGTATAATGTTAATACTCAAGTCAACATATCATTTTGCTATACCCTCCAACTCCATTAAGCAATGCAGATAAACAAAGTAAAGCCTGCATTTTAAAAACCACAGTCACAGCCTAATCAAAAACCCAAAGCTGAGTTTCATGATTTCTTTTTAGAATATCCACTAATTTTCCTGTGTTCTTTAAGAAGTGAAAGCAATAACAATGCCTGGTAAACTTCTTGACGTGTAAGTGGTAATCTGGAAATATTTGTGGAGTAAATGTATGATCAATTGATTGCTTATTATTTTCAATGTAAAAGTCACAGCTTAAAGAGGTCAAAGATGAGGTTCCTTTACCTGAACAGGTTTTAGTTCAATAGGGTAATGGAAAACCATATATTCTGAGCTCTTACTTAAAATCAGTTATTCCAGGCAAACAAACAAACAAACAAACAAAAAACAACATAAATCCACACTTAGTTTTCAGAGTAGCCTTCCTATTTTCTGTTTTATAGATAAGTGGATATTTGTTGTAGTCAGATAACATGACTAAATCATCAATTGACACATGTAAACTAGTTTAGATTCAATCCCATATAGCCGTAAGTGCTTTTATATTGTTTTTTTAATTTTGAAGTGATTTATCACAACCTTTTGAAAACTAGGATATTCTTACAGGAGTAAGGCGACCTTATAAAGAAGAATTTTTGCTTTTTTCCATTGAAATCAATGAGAGCTTTTTTTTTTTTTTGGTGAGTATATATTGATTGATTGGGAGAGGATGGAAGATTTTAAAAAGAAGGTAACATGTTGAACAATGAGATGAGATACTTCTGCTGAAGGCTAGCAACTGCCAAATGAATGGGCTACTGAGATTACCTTTATTATTTCTTACTCACTGTTCATCTCCCTAAGACACTTGACAGGAAGTGGGCTTACTTCCTAACTATTGTCCTTTTTGGCATAACCTTTTTCCTGGAAAGTACTTTATTTCTACCATTTAACAGTACCCATCATAATTTGGGAATGTCTAGCCATGAAAAACGGGGTTATCCTCAATCTTTATGGTTACTGTGCCACACTGTCAACCTGTGAAATTTGGCCTTTCCAGTCCATTCAGTTGAGTGGCACCCCTAGCTTTTATATTTTATTTCTTTGAATTATGACGTTAGCCTGAAAATAGACATAGATTTTTCTACTGAAAAATTATGAAAAATACTGTCTTTCCTAAAATACGAGTTCTTTTTTTTTCTCTTCTTACAAGAAAGAACAGGGCACAATTAGGATTAAATTACTTTGGTATATGCACCCACAGGAATATTTTATTATGTATTACCATAGCATTGATATAGTTTTCCATCCAAAGTGTTCCAAGATTTGTGCATATATGTATTGCAAAAGGAGAGAAAACAAATTAATTATTTGAATATTTTTAACTACAGGTATAGAAATTTTGCTTTTTTCTCCACAAAATAAGCAGTGTTCATTAGATGCCATCAGTTTCAAATAATCTTATCTACAAGATACATGATCGTTATTTAGCTAATAAGCCAATAATGGCAATCCTACTACTACTTAAAATAATTTTAAATAGGAATCATAGTCAACAATACTAAATGACAAGTACAACAGAAAAGATTAAAAAATCTATAATTTGTTCTCCTCTTTTTCATCAGAATGTAACCACTTATTTTAATGTGGGCCTGAAATTTCCATTTACAGACTCATATTTCACAGATGTTACTATACAATAAATTTTAATAAGGAGAATTTAAGCAGAAATATTTGGTGGCTGATTTTTTTAACTTTAACTTAAAAGACAATTAGTATCACCATGCATCCTTCTTGTTGTTTTTCCTTTTATTCTGGGTTGAATTTTGAACATAATAGCTAGGTTTGAATTAGCCATTGTAGACTATGATTTTCACATTGCAGATGGGATTGTAGATAATGGAAAACAAACCAGAAGGATCCTGATACAACAGGTAGATCCCCCATGTATTTGGAGTACTTATCTCAAGACTGATATGAAAAAAGAATCCACTATTTATTGAATTTAATATATTTTAATATTATAACTCTCTTACTTAGAAGTAAATAGAATATTTAATTATGTGGCAGTTTGTATGTGGTAATATTGTGCTCTCGTATTATGCTAGATACTGGGTAGGCATAAATAGTCACAATTACAAAGAAAATACGATTAAATGACATTTCCCTAGAGAACCTAACACTTTAATTTTTTTCTTTAGTACCTCATTTATTCAGATTTACACAAGACTATTTAAGTTAATATGTGCATAGAAAAGGTGTTAGTCAGCTTACATCACTGTGACCAAAGTACCTGACAAGAATAACTTAGAGGAGGAAAAGTTAATTTTGAACTCATGGTTTCAAAGATCTCATTTTATAGACAGCCGAGTCCATTGCTTGGCTCCAAGTTTTGGAAATTTGTCATGGCAGAAAGGTATGGCAGAGGAACAATGCTTCATTTGTGGCAGGCAAGAAGCAGAGAAACAGAAGAAAAGAGGTTTCAGGGAATAAGAACTCTTCCAGGGCACACCCCCAGTGATTCAGCTCCTCCAGCCATACCCAATGGAACCCTCATTTCCCTATGAAACCTCACAAGCACTCTACATGACTATCTGTATCCTGCTATGCTCTTCTGAGATGTATATGCACATACATTTACCTCTGATTTTTCTTGAACATAATATGAAGATGAGTTTAAATTTAGAAATGGTAGAAATCACTGTTTTGATGTGTATTTATTTAGTTTGGGGCTGTGTGAATTCAAGCATATGCATAATTTTGTAAGAATCACCAAACACAAGACACAGAATGTTCGTAAACTCCCCAAAGTATTCTTATATAATCCATCTCCCAGCTCCTAACTCCAGGCAACCAGTGATCTATTCTCTATCCCTATAACATTGTCTTTTCCAAAATGTAATATAATTAGAATCAGAAAATATAGCATTTTGAAACTGTCTTCTTTTTCATAGTATAATATAGTTCAGGTTCATTCATGTTGTTCTCATTAACAATTTGCTGTATTTTAAAGCTTGGCAGCATCTCATCATATCACAATAGAATTATTTAGTAAATGTGGAAGAATATTTTCTTCTCTCAAATGTTGGATGAATGGAAACAATGTTGCTGTAAATATCCATGGACAGATTTCCAGTGAATATAAATGGTTATTTCTGTAGGATGCATGTCTAGAAGTGGATTGCTAGGTTCTGTGGTAGATACATATGCATTTTAACAAGAAAACTACACTTTTTTTCCAGAGTAAATACATTATTTTATAATTTTCATCATCAGTGGGTAAAAGTTATAATTACTCTCTATTCTTGGCAACAATGGTATTGTCAGTTTTAAAATTTATTTTAGCCACTCTAGTTAGTATGTGTTTCTATATCATGCTGATTTTAACAAATGTTGAGCATGCATTTAATGTGCATAATTTCTACCAATGTATCTTCTTTAGTGAACTACCTTTTCATACATTTTCCCTGTTGAAATTGGAGGGTAATTTTTTTTTAATATGTTTTTCCTGAACGTAAGATTTTGGTTAAGTTTGTGATTTGAAAGTATGTTTTTTTGTTTATTTGTTTGTTTGTTCTCTTGTTTGTTTGTTTGTTTGGATTCTGTACCTTGTATTTATATGTCCTTTTACAGAACAAATATTTTTAGTTGTTATGAAGTTCAGTTCATCATTATTTTCTCTTTCATAACTCATGATTTGGTTTCACAAATAAGATACTTTGCCTAATTCAATCTCACTAATATTTTTTCTGGATTTCTTCTCAAAGTTATTTTGTAGTAAATTCTATGTTCCAGTTACAATTAATTTTTATAAACAGTAAGAAATTTAGGTCAAGTCCCTTTTGTTTGTATGTGTATATCTAATTATTCCACAACTACTCATTGTGAAGATTGTTTTCTTTACGTAATTGTTTTTGAACCTTTTCAAAACTGAATTAACCGAGAAAAAAAAACTGAATTAACCAGATTTGTTTCTGTTTCTGTACTAGTAATTTCTGTTCCATTGTTCTTTGTGTCATTCCTTACAATGACACCACATAGTCATTGTTACTGAAGCATTTCTCTAAGTCTGAAAATTGAGAAATGTGAGCTTTTCACTTTGTTCTTTCTCAACATTGTTTTTGAAACTACTTACTTTTCTAATTCACTTATTTTTTCATATAAATTTTAGCATCCGTTCATTTATACTTACAGAAATATCTTCATTTTAATTGCCATATATATTTCAGTTATACATTTTGAAAAAATCCATCACACAACATCATACTTAAATATATATATATATATTTTTTTTTTTTTTTTAAGGAATGTTGTAAGAGGAAAAATCTAGTGTATTGTATTTACCCAGATACTTACACACACACACACACAACTTTATTCCTTCCTGAATTTCTCAATTTCCCTCTCTTGTTTCTTCCTTCTGAAGATCTGTTTGCATTCTTTCAAATGTTATCAAAAAGTGACAAATTCTTTCCTTTGAGTATGTATTGAACTTTAATTCTTGAAATATAATTAATCTTTTTTTTTCTTTTTTCTTATTAGATGACATAGAGTTATAATTGAGTGGGACACATTATCAAACATTCAAGAACAAATGTATATCTACTTCGTTATCTAGGGCTAATGCCATGTCATGGATGCCCTGATTGGGTTCCCCATGTTGCTGTTTCTCCCAGAAGAACCCCTGAGTTAAATGGATATCTCGTGGAGGTCAGAGATAACCTTGTGAGATGATTCCCCTATATTCGCATTCTCCAGTCTCCTAGGTGATTTTCCTAAGCCAATCCCCCACCCTGTCCCCCAGGCTACGCCTCCAAGTATCCTAGGGATTCATCTCCCTGTTGCAATAAGAATAATACAATTTGAAGTTATTATTAGCTTAAGCATCTAACATACTGCTTCCCAATGTATTCTAGATTCCACAGATGAGAGAAAACATTCGGCCCTTGAGTCTCTGAGACTGGGATACTTCTCTTTGCATGATTCTTTCCATCTCCATCCATTTGATCTCAAAAGCCATAATATCGTCTTCTCTAATGGCCGAGTAGTATTCCATTGTATATATGTACCAAAGTTTTTGTATCCACTCGTTTAGTGAGGGGCATCTGGGTTGGTTCCATAATCTGGCTCTAGTAAATTGAACTGCTATAAACATTGATGAAGCCTGTAATATGCTGGTTCTAACCCTTTTGCAAAAATGCCCAGAAATGGGATAGCTGGGTCATAAGGTGGCCCCATCCTTAATTTTTTGAGGATTATCCACACTGCTTTCCATAGTGGCTGAACCAGGTTGCAGTCCCACCAGCAGTGTGACAGTGTTCTTCTTTTCCCACATCCCTCCAGCATCTGTTGATGTTCGAATTTTTCATTTTTGCCACTCTAACAGGAGTGAGGTGGTATCTCATTGAAGTTTTGATTTGCATTTCCCTTATAGCTAAAGATGTAGAGCTTTTTTTTTTCATGTATTTATGGGCCATCTGGACTTCCATTGGAGAGAAATTTCTTTTTAGATCCGAAGCCCATTTATTGATTGGATTATTTGTGAGTTTGATGTTTAATTTCTTTAGCTCCTTGTGTATTCTGGATATTAGCCCTCTGTCCAAGTGTAGCAGGCAAAAGTTTTCTCACATTCTGTAGGTTCTCTCTTGATCCTCTTGTCTAGACCTTTAGCTGTGCAAAAACTTTTTAGTTTAATTGCATCCCATTCATTCTTGACTTTACTCCTGGAGCCAGGGGAGTTTTGCTAAGGAAGGTGCTGCCAACTCCTATGTCCTGTAGCGTTGACCCTACTTCTTTTCCTACTAAGTGTAAAGTTGTTGGCTTAATATCCAGATCTTTGACCCATTTTGATTTAATTTTTGTGCAGGGCGAAAGATAAGGATCCAGCTTCATTTGTCTACACATGGCTGTCCAATTTGTCCACCACCTTTTGTTGAACAGGCTATCTATCTTTCTTCCACACTATGCTTTTGCCCCGTTTATTAAATATCAAATAGTTAAAGATATAGGAGTTTGTCTCAGGATCTTCTATTTTGTTCCACTGGTCTTCAGTTTTGTTTTGATACCAAAACCATGCTTTTTTTGCTACTACAGCTCTGTAGTATAATTTCAGGTCATGGATTGAGATACCCCTACTTCTCCCTTCCTGTAGAGTAATGTTTTGGCTAGTCTGGGTCTCGTGTTATTCCATATGAGCTTGAGAAATGCCTTTTCTATACCTGTGAAGAATGCTATAGGTATCTTGATGGGGATTGCATTGAATCTGTACAGAGCTTTGGGTAGAATGGCCATTTTTATTATATTGATTCTGCCTAACCATGAGCATGGAATGTTTTTCCATCTACTAAGGTTTTCTGTAATTTCTTTTCTTAGTGTTTGATAGTTTTCTTTGTAGAGGTCCTTAATATCCTCCATAAGGTTAATGCCCAAGTATTTAATTTATTGGAGGAGATGGTGAAATTTCCTGATTTCTTCTTCTGCGGATTTGTTGCTGAAGTAAAAGAAAGCTAGTGACTTACTGGAGTTGATCTTGTAGCCAGCTACTTTGCTGAAATCACCTATAAGCTCTAGAAGTTTTCTGTCCGATATTATTGGGTCTCCTAGGTATAGAATCATGTCATCAGCGAATAGAGATTAACTTAACTTCCTCTTTTCCTATATTTTTGATTTCCTTGTCTTGCCCGATAGCTCTGGCAAGGGTTTCAAGGACTATATTGAACAAGAGTGGGGAAAGTGGACAGCCTTGTCTTGTTCCTGAATTCAGTAGAAATGCTTTCAATTTTTCTCCATTGAGGATAATGCTGGCTATGGGTTTGTCATAGATGGTTCTGATGTAGTTAAAGTATCTTCCCTTGAT
>PVKS010050416.1:0-11548 GCA_004027875.1 Aplodontia rufa
ACTGGAGCTATATAAAGACAGGTGTGTTTTGCCTCATGACTTTGAAGGTGTTGGTCCATAATTGATTGACCCTGCTGCTTTGGACCGTGGCAAGCCGTGATTCATGGTGGGGGCACATGGCACAGCAAAGCCACTCAGTTTGTAGGGAGGAGACCAAAACTGAGAGGAAGGATAAGGCGCTGGAGTCTCATCATACCCAAGGACTGAAAGATACCCCCTAAACCCCACCTCTTAATGTCTCTACCTCCCAGTGGAACCAAACCCTGGGGACCAAGCCTTCAACACATGGCCTGTAGGGCACACTTCACATGCAAAATACAGGAAAGAGGTTGAGATTCAGGAGATGGGGATGTGGACATCCCTTTCCTTTTTGGTTGGAAGTTGTAGGGAGAATATGTCGCCATCATTCCAGAAGGAAAAAGCAGCCTCTGTTGCTAGGCGTATGTTACACCAGCAGCCAGGCCTGCTTCAGCTGTTCTCTTACAGAGTGGTTCTGCAGTGCCCTGAGGATGCCTGGTTTGCATCCTCAGTACATAGTAGGGCTTGTAGCATTCACACATGCTGAAGGATGGAGGCAGAGGCCACGGCAGAAGAATCCATGTCTGTATGCTGTGAACATGATGCTCTTTCTACCACAGGGAGAAAGCATGGGTCCCCTCTGGAGCTCTGAGATGCCTGCTATGTGGCCAGTTGCTTTCTAGCTTCTCAGAGCCCTAGTGATTGGACAGGTTGGGTAGGTTGTCCCAAAGCCTTAACCAGAATAATGTGACCCGGGCATTTGACTCTGAAGATGACTCCTGCGTTTGACGTGAAGAATATGAATGAGCGTGGGATTTGGAGACAGCACCAACGCCATTCACCATCACAAGGGTGAGAGGGACTTCAGAATCTGATTAGATTAGTCAAATGGATGCATTTGAGTCTGAAGATGACTCCTGCAGTTGACGTGAAGAATATGAATGAGAGTGGGCTTGGGAGACAGCACCAACGCTATTCACCATCACAAGGCTGAGAGGGACTTCAGAACCTGATTAGAGTCGGCCTTGGGAAAGCAATTGCTTCGTCCTAAACTCTGAGCTGATAGGAAATGCAAGCTAAGTGCTAAGGCCACAGCACACCCGTGTGTACAATCCCAGACTGAATGGAAGGACTAATCGAGTTGTTTGCACTGTCGCAGCAGAAGCTGTAGATCAGAGGAGGGTGCATGGACAGGGGGGAGCTCCAGGCAGACCTGAAGAACCCAGCGCTCAGAAGAGAGCACCATGTGTTTGTTTTCATGGTAACTGCTGACCACCGTGTGCATACGTGGAAGTATTGCTGATGCCCTAACAAGGCTGGGAAGGTGGCCAAGGAGCCCTGCTGTGCTAGCACAGAAAGGCGATTGCTTGAGAAGCATCGGAAGAAGCCACCTCCGCCACACATACCTTAGGGGTGGTGACGGAGGCAGGGCCACACGCAGGGTGGATGCTCACAGATGAATCTTTTGCCAATCTCACGAGGCTTAAAAGTTATGAGATTCGTTAGCACTATTAGTGCATGGATAGGCTCTGAATTCCTAGTTAGTCCTGGATTGGGGGAGCATCATACGCTGGCTTTTGGTGGCAGTGATGGAAGTCTTTGCAAAAACAAATGTGTATCTCTAAATATCTATGAGGACACTCACACGCTTCATCCCATTTTGACTTCTACAAGCTTCATTTTCTTCATGTGGACAAACAACGAAGTTTCTACAGAGGCATGGAGGGTTTGCAGTGTTGTGTAAATAGTCATTTACCGCATTCATTCCTGTAGCTGTCTTATCTGTCATCCTTACTTCTGGACTTTGCAATTATCCACCATCCAGTTTTTGCAAAGGTCATAGCCAAGGTTGCTAACCATTACCCGCAGCTATATCACATAATTCCAGTGCATATTGCCTAAACCCATACATCCAGAAAGCAAGCAGGTTTAGCCCTTGTTGTTTGGTTTTCACCACATAAATACATCTGCTTATCTGCTTTGTTAAGAAGCAGTTGGAAAGCGTGACCTGAGTTGGAAGGAGCCTGGACATTATAGAGAAGACAGGAAAACCAGCACCCTGCACCCTGCCCCAAGCCTGAGTGGGACAGGGATGATTTTCAGTAAAGCCACCATCACAATGTTTGTTCTCAGTGTTTGTTCCTCGTTTGCAATCTGTGTCACCCTTGCTGAGCACTGTGCCATGTTTTTTCTGGAGTGGCAGGGTCCTGCTGCTGTTTCCAAAGGCATCCCAGAGAACAACAGAACATGAAGTGCTTCACTGCAGAGGTGCGAAGGTTTCTGCTAAATTAATTCCTCAAAGGCACCTCAGGAAGGAGTGGGTGCTCTTTGAATCTTACGCCCTGACCTCAGCCAAGGACTTGCAAACATCCTCTTTTAACAATCAGGAGGGAGCGCACCTTTCATTGTGCATGGGGGTCAAAGCACATGGAGACAGAGCGGGTTTGGGATCCGAGGAGCCTTGCTCTGAGCTGCGAGCTGTGGGAAGCTAGAGGTCGCTGGGTTATGGTAACGGGTGAGGGATGAGTCTCCAGCAGTTATTGTCAATGGCAGTGTCTAATGAGAGCTCCTCAGCCTGGTGGGAGTGCCTTTCAGGGTGGGAAGCTTTCATGGGGGAGAGTCATGACATTTCCCCAGGTAACTTATCATTCAAGACGGTTTCATTCGCGGACCATTGTGTGTACTTTAATGGCTCCGCCAGGCGTCATCTGGTAGGAAAGGTGATAAAAATCAGACTTGGCCTGACCACTTTCCTGGGACTGGAAAAAAACAAAAACAAAGCAGCGTGGTCTAGTGTTTTTTCATTGATGGTGTGATGTTCTGGAAACCATAAGAACATAAAATATGAATTAAATATGAATCCACAGTGCAGTGATTTTGTCTTATTAGCAGTAAGGCATTCTGAGTAAATGTGAAAGCACGTGTTGTCATTAAGACTGTCCCTCTACCTTTGGGCCACAGCTGGCCTGCTGTCCCCTTCTGCAAATAAAGTTTTATTGGAACACAGGCAAGGCATGTGCTAGATGAACCGTCTATAGCTGCCTTTGTCCTGGCACAGCGGAGTCGAACAGATGCAGAACAGTGTTTATTCCAGAAACCCCAAACTGTTACTCTCGGTTCCTTTGCAAAAATTTCCAGACTTCTAGGAAACCCTCATCTGGCCCTGGATTCCTCTCAAATCTCCTCTCCTGCGAGTTCCTTCCCAGCAGAGTCTCACCTGAGGTCTCGTGATCAAGACACCTTCTGCTAGGCACAGGGGCTGTAGAGATCTCGAAAGGCCTGGCTGCTTGCCATGGCCCAAGAATGCAGCTTTACATTTTATCTAGTTTCAATTAACTTAAATAGCTGCTGTGTCTAGCATCTTCTATTTGTGGTTCACGAAACTGTGCTTTGGTTGGCTGGCAACCTAAGGAATGGTCACGTCGCCCTAACCTTTCCTGAACGCTTCGCTGGGAAACGCACACACGCATGCAGTGCGCGGAGCTTGATCGTGCCTTTTATTTAACGGATGCGGGAAGACTCAGGACTTCAGTTTCTTTTGTTGTTTTTCAAGGAACAGATGTAATGTAGATTTCGGAACGTTTTGCAGATTGAAGTTAGGTTCTCCGGTTCATATATTTAGTATCAAATATGTGTGCCTCACTTATTCTATTTTTTGGTGAGTTACCTGTCCCATTCATCAGTTTAACCTTTTAAAAAATAATCAGTCTTTAGGTCTGTGCTATTGTATTTCTTTGTTTTCTATGTTGTACTGTGGTATTACTTCTCTCTTTTCGTTGATCACTTTCTTTGTTTCTTTAACTGCTCGGTTGGAGTCCTTAGCATAAGAATCTCTAATTATTTTCCTCAGTAAACGCGTTTAGGCTCAAAGTTTCCACCTCTGTCTCTATGACTCTTGACTTCGCGTGTGATGTGACGTGGGTTATCCTGCTTGAGGCTGGTGTATCTTTCTGGGTCTGAAGATCATGTGTTTCATTAAGCCAGGAAAATACTCAACCATTTTATTATTTTTTCTATTCCCAATTTTTAAGAAAAATTTCTTTATATCCCAGTGATTTGTATTTTGGACTTTCTCATCCATTGAGTTAAATTTTAGACCTCTGGTTTTTCTACTTCTTTGCCACTGTGTTCACTCTTGAGTAGTTTTTACACGTGTGTTGTACCACTTGCTAAATTCGTCTTTAGCTCCCGTCCTCCAGGAACCCTTGCGTTGAGTATCATTTCAGTAAGTTTTTGTCGTGGCTGTTCATTTTGAAAAGCTCGCTCGGGTGCTCGTTCACAGATGTGCCTGGTCTTTTTCATGGTATCTTGCACCGTACTCATGTGTTTAACACTATTTGGTTTAAACATTCAGTTATACTAATTGTGTATTCTGTATTGAACGAGTGTACTTACACGAGAAAAAACCATGACGTGATACAATTCAAGTTGTACAGTGTCTACCTACCAGTTATGTACATTTACAAATGTATGCAACGTGATATTGGTGTTGATCAGCTCTTTTCCTCTCATGAGCAAAAACTCTGAAAAGAACAATTAGAGGCGGAGAAGTGGTTGGGCAACTCCATAGCTCTGGGTCCAAGGTGAGCAGAACATCATGGCGGAAGGGCATGGAGGAAAAGTCCAGCTCAGGACCTGGCACCAGGAGGCAGAGAGAGCTCTGCTCACCAGGGACACAATATAAACCCCAAAGGCACAGCCCAGTGACCTCCTCCTCCAGCCACACCTTACAGTTACCACCACACTTGACCTTTTGAGGGACACCTCATATCCAAACCATAACAACATTCATTGTTCATGGCGATAATTAAGAGAATTTCACTAAAAGATGGACTGAGTATGCATCACATTTATTAGAGTTACAGCCAGAGAAAGAGAAGTTGGATGTTATCACTAAGGAGTTTCTGTAAAATGCTTCCTGGACTTTTGTAATCAAAGCAAAAGCAACTACACTGTCATTAACTTGGGGTGACATTACACAGTGCTTTGACATTGTGCTTCCTTTTATTAGAAACATTAAGTCAAACCTACAGTAAATCAAGAGATTTCCAGAGCCTCATGTTCTTCAGAGAAAGGCTCCATCATTATGAGGGGAAATGTTTGTAATATGCATGAAAAATTTGGCCCTGTATTTTTTCATAATCTGGAGGAAATTTATATGGAAATTGCAGGTAAATATAATCAGCTAATTAAAGTGATAGGTGAGTTCTGCTGTTTCAAGGCCTTGAACTTCAGAGCCCATCAAAGGCAGCATGAGAGGCCACTGCTGCTGGCTGCGGCAGAGCTGTGGGCGTCTGTGCAGTGAGCTTTCATCCTTAGGGTACACAGTGACCTGGGTGCAGTGAGAAGGGGCCGGAACCTCTGGGAATACACATATCCCACTCACAATTCAATTCACCTGCCAGTAAGAAAGCATTATTCCAATGCAAAATATCTTCTCTGAATTACTCAGAGCAACAGGCTTTGAATTTTAAGGAACAAGTAATAAAGTTTTGGCAGCATTTGTATAATGGAAATTTTAAGCAGACAAAACTGTCTAAAGTTGTTTGTTTTGCGATGCACTGGGCCTTCCCATATTGCTGCTTATCTTTCCTGCTGCTCTCCTTGGCTCGCTGTTCCAAACCTGCGTCTTCTGTGCCCTCTCCCCTGGCCTGTGAACTTGGAATGCCCACCAGCTGCTCAGGGTGTCGCTACTTTGCTACTTGTCTTTTTCAAGTTTAAATAGATTCCTTCCCCATTTTCCCTGTCTCAAAAACCTCAGAATGATCTCATTTCTCCTCTCCATTATTCTGTCTGCCTTTCAGTGGCAAAATTATGCTGATTATTACTCTTCGATATTTATAGTACTCAGTCCTACGTATCCTACCTATTTATTTGTTTAATTTCCTTTCTATTTTTTTTTTCTTTTGGTTCCAGGGATTGAACCCAGGGGTAACCACTGAGCCACATCCCTAGCCCTTTCTATTTTGTGTTTTGAGACAGGGTCTCACCAAGTTGCTTGGAGCCTTGCTAAGTTGCTGAGGCTGACCTTGAACTTGTGATCCTCCTGCCTCAGCCTCTTGAGCTTCTGGAATTACAGGTGTACACCACTGCCCCTATCTACTATCTGTTTCTATTCTGCTTGCTCTTAGAATTTCTCTCCACAAGGGTACATTTACTTTCTGCCTAGTCTCCACCTCCAGTCTTCACCCACTTGGATCCACCTTGAGTTATCTTTACCAGAGTTACCTTGGAGAGTTCAGCCCTTTCATTTCTTCTCACTGCCTATAGAATAAGATTCCAAAATTCAACTTTCTTTTGCCTCCTGCCTTCCTCACACCCAGGATGCCTGTCTCATGGAAATCCGTCCATCCTCCAGGCTCACCAAGCAGATTCCCACTGGCTAACTTTCTTCCAGCTGTGCAAAGGCCCTGCTCAGACTCCATTGCAATTTTAAATACAATTTATTTTTAACAGACACATAGAAGCATAAAAATTATGCAGAGTAGATTATGCATCCTACTGGGGTGCTGTGTTTGGATACATGTGTACATCGTGCACTGTTTAAATCAGGAAAAGCATAACTGTGTCCTCAAATGTGTGTCACTTCTTTATGGCGAAGACGTGGTGACGGCCATTCTTGCAGATTGTTGGATTATGCACAACATTGTCGTGGTCCAGAGCCACCTCCTGTGTAGCAGGGCAGTTGGTTCTAAATCTCTGCTCTTCCCGCTCTTTTGTTGATAACTGAACTGTAGCAGCATCCACGTTGAACCCCATTGCACTGTGTATGACTCCATTTGTCCCCTGGTGCTCAGTGTGGAGTGTGATTGTGTTTCTCATCTGCCCAGTCCTTAACTAGTAACCAGTTTATCACAGCTTTAGCTAGTGACCAATTTATCATGGCTTTAACTAGTGACCAGTTTAGTTGGAGATTAGCTACTTGGAGAAATCGATTTATTTCTGAGTGTGCATCTGATAATGCATTCGTGTATTCTCTCTCCAGCAGGCTAGTTCTGTTTTTGTTTGGGTCTTTACTAAATAAATTTTAAAGGTTGTTAGTGAAAATGTCAGATGCTGAGCCTGGATGATGATGAGAAATTCTAGGTCTGGGTTACCATTAGGAACCCCTAGGTTGCGTCAGGTAGGTGGTTTCCATATGTCAGGAGAGACCTCAGGGGTATGTTACTCAGGTATTTGTTGGGGTGACCGAAATCCCTGACAAGAACAACTTCATCGAGGAAAGACTTATTCTGGATTATGGTCTCAGGGTTGAGTCCATGATTAGCCAGATTCTAGGGCAGAGGCATCGTGGTGGAAGGGCATGGCAGAGGGAAGCAGGTCGGCCCTGGCAGCCGGGAATCAGTGAGAAGGATGCCACCCTCCGGAGCATGTCCCCACTGACCTGTTTTCCTCCAGGTAGGTCTCCTGTCCCATTAGTCCATCTAGGCATCGGAGGATTAGTGCATTAATTAGTGCACTAATCGGAGGATTAGTGGATTCATTCAGCCATCAACGCGTGAATCTACTGATGACCTCAGAGCCCTCATGATCCAGTCACTGCCTAAGAGCCCACCTCTGAACCTTGGTGCATGAGGGAACCGTGCTTTCAGCATGAGGCACTCTAGGACATTCTTTATCTAAATGGTAACCAGAGACCTAACCATCATCCACTAATCAATCTGTCTCCATAATCAGAAGAAAAATGTTGGTCACTTTTTGAACCAAGTGTACCTGAGGGGAACAGAGTTAAAACCTTCACAGGTCTTAGTGTGTCTTGATACATGGTGGGTCCTTGTTGTTGATCAGCCAGGTATTGATGGATATAATCCAAGTTCCTCTCTGGGATTGACCGATTTTCACAATCGTCGGTGACCTGTTCGAAGAATTCCGGGACCACTGTGTTTCTCTTGCTTGAAAAGCTTTCCCAGTGGTGTGTGTTGTGACATTCTGATCTAAAAATGATGTGGAATGGTTAGATGATCCAGTGAACCTATCCCTCCCCTCGTCATCGCTGTTGTAAGACCTGACATTCATTCTCAGTTATTTTGGAAAATACGTTGAGCATAGTGACACTCTTGTGCAGTCTATCTCAAAACCTATTCTTCCTGTCTCTGGACCTGTGCCCTTCTGAGCAGCGGCTCCCTATTCCCTCTCTCCCCCATGCACCCCAGTGCCCGCTACCCACCATTCTACTCTCTACTTCTGCAGGTGCGATTTAGGAGCGAGATCTTGTGGCCTTTTCCTGTGCTGGCTTAATGGAAATAAAGTCCCCCCCCATATATTGTGACCCTCAGGCTGTAAGCTCTGCGTCCCACTGAGTGCCAGCGTGGCTGAGCCAGGTCGTAAGGTGGTGCCTGGCTGATGGGATGATGTGGTTCCTTGTTGCAGTGAGCATGTCCAGATGCAGATGTGGGCAAGGCATTTTGCACAGAGCTGCTGTGCCTCACAAGCCTGTGCAGCCGAGCCTCTCGGAACCAAGTGAACCTGCCGTGAAGAGGACCATTTGTTTGAAATCACGATGAATACCAAAAGGACACATGGACGTTCACCCTGTTTGTTTCAGTGTTGAACTGGTTAGGGAAACGTGTTTGCCATTGATGACGGAGGGGTATGCCGTGTGAACCTGTTCCTTTCTCTGCCTACTGTGCTTCCTCCTTTGCCGAGGGACAGATTTATTACAGCCTGAGAACTGAGGCCGTGTTGCAGGAGTTAGACGTAGACAGTCGCCTCTGAGCCATTTCTTTCCGGTTCCCATGCTGTTGAAGTTCAGACCATACTGCTGATGGCAGCCACGCTGCCCTTCAAATTCCATTCCAGACGTGATGAGCCGCACCAGCGCCAGCTTGTCTGGTGTCTGCTTGCTGGGACAGCCTTGTGGACAGGGCCCATCTACACGTGTAACTATGTAGACACAGGGAAAAGGAAGGGTGAGGGGACTGGGCTTCAGATGTGAGTGAGCCACGGACTCGTGCAGTGAATGGTGACCCCACCTGAGGAGAGGTAACTTGGTGGCACGGGCGCTTCTTTCCGCTGATGCCAGCACTCTGGCTCTTCCTGGCAAGAAAGTAATTACATTCTATCTGCTTTGATGAGCGCCATAAGGATGATTCAGCAATCCAAGAACAAACATATCATTGGTGATTGTCTTTTATGTTTAACAAGTTAAACTGCAGAAATTCATCCTAATGAATTGGCCACTACAGTGAGATTCTAGGTCTACAGATTTACTATCAAGTGTGGATTTGGGATTGCTGGGTACAGAAACACTCACCTGTAATCCCAGCGGCTCCAGAGGCTGAGGCAGGAGGTTCAGAAATTGGAGGCTAGCCTTGTCAACTTAAAGAGACCCTGTCTCCAAATAAAATATTAAAAGAGCTGGGGATTAAACTCAGTTGTAAACTGCGCCAGGGTTTAATCCTCTTTACTGGGGGGAGGGAGAGGTAGACTTGGGGACAGTCATTTAAACCCTGTACAACTTCCCATCTGCAAATTTAGACTTTTCCCTTAGGGAAAAACAAAAAAAGAAAGATAAAACATGTATCATCATATATTCTATTCATACAAATTAGAGAGAACTAAGTAATTATTAAGCATTTTTACCAAACATGTTTTTCTTTTATTAAAAGGAGATGATTTCATTCGAAAAATGCATTTGATTAGTTTTCTATGCCATGAAGCAAATTCTCACAAACTTCCTGGTTCAAAACAGTACCCAAGTGCCATCTCCGTTTCTGTGATTATACAACCTGGATGTGGGTAGAGTCCTCTGCTCAGAGTCACCTGTGGGCAAGGCAGCTGTTAAGCTGGGCCTCCTCCCACCTGGAGAAGCTGCTAAACCGTGCGTTGAGGGGAGGAACAGGTCTCAGTTCCCTGGGCCCAGAGAAAGGCAGCCCGGTGTTCAGTCGCTCTGGGTTGGAGCCTCCCTCAGAGCCCCAAGACTGCCTGCAGTGGCCTGGCCAAAGCCTCTGCCTGGTGCATTTGCCAGGATGGGAGTTTTTGCCTCAAGGTGTTCAGGAGTCGTAAACAGGCTCAGTCAGCAAGTTGGAGTACCATGGAGGTACTGAGCCGCGGGGCACGCCACGCTAGCTGAAGTCTATCACCGCAAGTCCCAGGCCCTGCCCTTGCTCAGGAGACAAGGCGTGAGCCAGTCATTAGCACCGTGGGGGACGTCCTTGGATTGGCACTGTGGGGGACGTCCTTGGATTGGCACTGTGGGGCACGTCCTTAAATTGGTGCTGTGGGGGACGTCCTTGGATAGGCGCTGTGGGGGACGTCCTTGGGTTGGCACTGTGGGGGACGTCCTTGGATTGGCACCATGGGGGACTTCCTTGGATTGGTGCTGTGGGGACGTCCTTGGAGCATGCCTACAGCGGGAGCTGCTTCCCTCCCTCTCTTTCCATCTCCTTGTCTCTGAGCTCTATGTGTGTGTCCAGTTATGTCTTAAATACCTATATGTGTTTATGTGTATATTTACATATTGATATATGTATGTTCATATGAAAATTTTTGATGCCGTATCTGCTATCCTTTCTAAAAAGGTTTAAAAATGTGATACAGATTTTGACACTTCTTCCAGATTTCTGGCACATTAAGTACATTTTCCTTGCCATATCTCTTGAAGCCATATTTAACCCCAGTTATTTTCCTCTTTGGCTGCCTTGAGCCTTGTAGCAACCGTACTTTAGTTCTTGGAGTGTGTGTGTGTGTGAACCGCATGTTAAAAAAGAATTCTCCAATTTCATAGATGTGTTAAATACTTAATGAAGGGGACAAAAAAACAAAGAGTGCGATAAAAACAGGAACAAGCCCGGCCTCCCCCCTCCTCAAAAAGAAAAAAGAAAGAAATGGTGATTGAAGTTACAACTCACATTTCCTGGAAGGTGCACTCGTGGGTGGCAGTGGGATGGTTGCTCATCTCAGCACGCAGACGTTCTGGCGGGAGTGAAGCGTACTAATCTAAGTGAAGCAACAGAGGCAGCTTCTGTTTAAAGATGAGCACATGCAGCCGCAGCAGAGCCGTGCACAGCCTTGCTCGTGATAGCTCCTCGCTGGCGGACGCTCATGTATGGTCAGGGATTTTGACGGCATTGCACCGTGCTGCGAAACGCGAGGTGATGTATGTCTGGTGTGGCAGAGTAGCATGTTTTATACAGTTTACACATAAAAGGAGGCAGGAATGATTTATGCATCTTAGCTGTGACTCAAAATTAACAGCCACCACCTCCAGGGCTCTTTGAACATTATTTTGAACAGGCCTAGAATTCCTCAGCTCAAAACCAGGACTCCCAGCTTTGGGTCTGCACCAGAGAAAGCTTTCCGATGTTCCTCTCCTGGTTCTGTCCTCCCCTTGGAACACTCTTTCTTACTTTCTTTACAGAGTCTTCTTCCTCTTCCTCCCTAAACATTCACACACCCCAAATGCCGTACCTGTTCCCCGCATCCTCCTGGGAAATCGCAGCTCCTTTTGCGATCTGCTATAGAATTTAGAAGTTGATGCCTGAGCCCTCATGAGTGCCCTATGTTTCAGGCACTGTAGCAGGCAGAGTAA
>PVKS010050417.1:0-11555 GCA_004027875.1 Aplodontia rufa
ACATGGAGGGCATCCTAGGGCCATTATTTCCCCATGAAGCCAAGCCATGGGGGTTGGGATCCTGGACAAGAGACCTGGGTTCCCCTGGTCTGGCTGTATGACTTGGGTAGGTCCCTTCCCCTCTCCAGGTCTCAGAGCTTCCTATCTGTAAAAGGAAAATACAGCAAAATCCAGTCGTTCTCAATCTGGCTCTAAATTAGAATCCCAGAAAGTGGTGCAGAAACACTGATTCTTGGAGCCACCTCAGAACAAGGGAATAAGAATACCTGGTAATGGGGATTAGGCACTGGCTTTTGGCAAGGCTCCGGGGGCTGAGTTTAGTCTGCAGCCAGGATTAAGAGCCACAGTACTAGATCTGAAGTTTGGATTTGAAGGCAGGTAGGCTTTGAGTGTGTGGCATCTACCATACAATACCCTAAACAGGCAACAAGTACAGTGTATCTAAATTAATTTACAAAGAAAACCTTTGCTAAGTAATTTAAGTTTTTTTTTTTATTATTCCCATGTTGCAGATAAGAAAACTGAGGTATGGAAAGAATGTGGAATTTGGTTAGGGCATATAGCCAATAAGTGTATCATCTTAGCTGGGGTCCCTTTCCAGTGACAAGGAACTAATTTCTGCCTGATGGGATCTTTTTTTTTTTTTTTTTTAAAGAGAGAGGGACAGTGAGAGAGACAGAGAAAGAGAGAAACAACATTATTTAGTTTTTCACATGGCCTTTGTTGTTCCAACACTCATTTGTGTACGTGGTGCTTGGGTTTGAACCCGGGTCCTCGTGCTTGCCAGGCAAGCGCCAAAACTGCTGAGCCACCTCTCCAGCCCTGTGATGGGATCTTTTAACACGTGGAATAGTTACTAGGAAAAGAGCAGGAGATGCCATAGCCCAGACAATTTGTGCATCTCCAGCAGAGGCAGAGGACTTGTCTAGATGCTCAAGATGGGGGCAACCCTAAGAAAACAGCCTATTGTGTTTATCCCTTCTGGCCATTTCAAAGATGATTCCCATAAAGTGTGAGATATTGCCTTAGCCAGGCAGAAGAACCATTTGGCAGGACAAGGAGGAGAAAGAGCTTCCTGTGCACCACAGGAACAGCCAGGATAGAACACACTACCCCCTCCACACTCTCCCATATGGGCGGTCCCCTGCCCTTTTCACCTTTTGACCACCTTCCCATTTGTGCAGTTCCCTGAGGCAGGACCCTGGGCCCTGGGAATTTTATGCTGGGTGGACTCCTGGCCATGTCACCATTTTAGGCTCTCCAGCTGATGACAGCGGCACCCTCCCTCTTCCACAGCTGTTTCTCCTTGCCCTGCTATTCCAGTGGCGGTCTCTTACCCAGTCAGCTGTCTCTCCACCAGTCTTCCGGTATCCTGTGACTTTTCTGGATTACAGAAGATCGGTTTGAAAACTGCTGGCTCCGGTTGATAGGACAAAACTCATGTAAGAAGGAAAGATGTCGCAGGTGCTACTTGATGGAGATGTTGGTGGCCTTGGTGGTGTTCAAAGGCTCTTCCCTCCCTTGGTGTCTTAAGTGCCGTTCTGGAGGCTGAGAAATGGAATATGACAGTCGATGTCCTCGGAAGAAACAGGGCATTGTGGCCAGAACCTTAGTCCAGAAATCCAAAAGGCAAGGGGCATGGGTCTGTTTATATTATAATGCCCCTTGCAGAATAGTTTCCTCCAATAAAGATCTGATAACTTAGCAAATACATAACCTGGGTCACAAGCAAAAGGTGAAATGCCACGCTCTGGGAGGAACTGTTTGGCCACTCTGTGCCTCTTATGTTGTCTTCAATTTATAAAACAACATAATGTCAAGTTTCAGAGAATGAACTAAGAACACAACTCAGGTCGAATTCCACCTTGTCTAAGTCTCAGTTTCCTCTTCTCTGAAATGAGAATGATAGTAGTACTTACCTTACAGAGTTCATGGTGAACATTAAATGAGCAAATACCTGCAAAGTTCTTAGCCCTGTGCTTGGGCACACATAGTACGTGGTAATTGCTAGTTTTATAACTAAAAATATAAAATTCAAGGCAGCTAACAAATGAGAAAAAGGAAGGAGCTGAGTGGCTCATCTGAGTTCACACACCGATCTCTAACGTAAATCTGAATCTTGCCTTCTGGGATTAAAGGTCTTCCGGAAGACCTGTATTCACCCAAATCCTAGTAGCTAAGCTATTACTTCATTCAAAAATTATCATCTTCATTAAAATCATTCGATAAGCCCCTACTTATCTGTGCCTGTGTGCTAGCAGCTGTACAGACAGAGCAAGATAGAGAAAACTCCTTCCTTCCATCTGGGACCTGATCACCTTTCCCCACACCCTTCAAATAGAAATAGTAATCCAGCCTTCCTTCCTTCCTTCCTTCCAACTTCCAATCTAGTTAGGAGAATGAAACTTTCTGGAGATAGATAGGAGGTTTAAACTGATGGGCCATTAACAGCATAACAAAGCAAAAGGAATTTTCCAGGTCACCAGCCAACAACTTTAGAGCAGCACTATTTAAAACTCCCTACTTAGAGGGAGGGACAAGGCTGGTGGGCAGGGAGAAAGACTTCTAGCTGGTGGGGAACTAGAGAACCCCCCTTTTAAAAAATTTTTTTAAAAATTTTATTTGTTAAGCATAGTCTTACAATTAGGAGGGATTCATCCTCAAACAATCAAGGACAAAAGTATAATGACAGAATAAGCCAAGGCTGATGCCAGTCCATGGTTTACCCCCCTTGGGTTTCCCATGGTTCCATGTTTACCCCTACTTTAGCCCCAAGTTAATTGAACTTCTCCTGGAAGTCAGAGGTACCCCTCTGATTAGAGTCCCCCATACTACCTCCTTCTAGTCTCCTTGATGTCCTTCCTATTCCCTTCCCCCTCGCTGCCTCTCTCCCTACGTCCCCCAGGAACCTAGGCAAGTTTCCCCATTTGTGTAAAAATTCATACATGTTGAGGCTATTATTAGCTTAGCCATCTATCATACTGTTTTTGCTTGTATTCTAGCTTCCACATATGAGAGAAAACATTCGGCCCTTGAGTCTCTGAGTTTGGGATACTTCACTTAGCAAAATTTTTTTCCATCTCCATCCATTTGGCTGCAAATGCCACAATATCGTTTTCTCTAATAGCTCAGTAGTATTCCATTGTATATATGTACCAAAGTTTTTGAATCCACTCATCAAGTGAGGGGCATCTGGGTTGGAAGACCCCCTTTTTTTATGCCCAGCAAAACCACTAAACACGACACGCAGCCTGGTTTTTGAGCAGATCTTTTATCATTGTCCTTGAAATGCTGATTTTGAAAAGAAAATGTCTATCTACTGGAACCATAAATAAAAGGTTCTCTTTGGCTTCAGATCTAGGGAACACCTGGATCCCTACTCTGGCTTCAACCATAATTTGCTAAAATATAACATGTTCATAAATTTCTTCCAACCCCACCGAACGAATATGCACACACGCACACACTGCCTTATTCTAGCTGTGCCAAAGTTTGGCAGGAGACCTGGCCATACTGTCTTTCCCCCACCCCATTATTGCAGTTGAAAAATTTACTGGCTGGTAGTCCTTGGGAAAGGCAGCTTGCTTACTTAAGTTGTAAGCAGGGCTCTTCTAAGAGAGATACTCTTCAGGGATCAACTTTGCTGCCAAAGGGAGAGTGACCAACAAAGTGTTCCTGAATCTCAGTAGCCGGACTTTAGCACTTCTCCATGCCATTCTGCAATGTATTGCTACAGGGACTTCCATAGCCTGCGGCCACCTACATAAGCCTTAAAATTCCTATAACCTAGACCCAGGATCTCCCTGGGCTCTGACAAATTGCACAAGGCTGTTTAAGTCACACAGATGGCCAGACTTCTGATGTGGTTTCCCAACTGTAAGAGGGTGCAAAAGCAATGCATTTAGTAAGAATCATACTTCAAATATTGAATTTTGATCTTTCAAGAGCTAGTGATATGTAATATGATCTTTCTCTGGGCAGCAGCAGTGAGCCACAGCTCCCAGTCAGCCATAAGATCACCAGGGGACACTCCTCTACAGTTCCCTGTGTTATTAAGCTATGATGTTCTGTAGCTTAGGTGTATTCAATGCATTTTCGATTTATGATGGGTCTTTTGGGACATAACCCTATCATAAATTGTGAAACATCTGTAGTTATATACTTTTTCCAGTTTTTCTAGTATGGGGCTTCCAATTTTTTTTTTTTTTTAAAGTAACAGCCAGGTACAGTGTTGCATACCCCTAATCCCAGCAACTTGGGAGGCTGAGGCAGGAGGATTGCAAGTTCAAAGCCAGCCTCACCACCTTAGTGAGGCTCTAGGCAATTTAGCAAGACCCTGTGTCAAAATAAAAAGGGTTGAGGATGTAACTCAGTAGTAGAGCCCCCGAGTTCAATCTTCAGTACCAAAATATAGAAATTAGATTAAATAAAAAATAAATTTTAAAGCAGCAGAACCTTTTCAAAGGAATGAGAAATATATTTATAAAAAATTTAAAACTATTGTTTCTGATTTACTTTAATCACAATGATGTTCAAAAGGGCCCCTAGAATTCAAAGATAGGGAAAACATCTCTATCTTAGGATGTCATTCTATTATAATTTGAAGTAACTTTGACTTTATAGCTGGGGATGGAGCTTAGTGGTAGAGCACTTGCCCAGCATGTTCAGGGTCCTGGGTTTGTTCCCCAGCACCACTAAAAAAGAGAGAGAGGTGGGGCTGGAGTGGTGGCTGGGTGGTTACAGTGCTTGCAATGCTTGCCTGGCATGCGCAAGTACACGAGTTCAAACCCCAGCGCCTCGTACCCAACAAAGTCTCGGAGCAACAAAAGGCACATGAAAAACTAAATAGAAATTACTTCTCTCTCTCTCTCTCTCACTGTCCCTCTCTTTAAAAGAGAGAGAGAGAGAGAGAGAGAGAGAAAATTGACATTACGATAAAGTCTAAACTTTTTTTTTTTGTACTGGGGATTGAACCCAGTATGCTTAACCACTGAACTACATCCTGCAGCCCTTTTCATATTTTATTTTGAGACAGGATCTCACTCAGTTGATTAGGGCCTCGCTAAGTTGCTGAGGCTGGCTTTGAACTTGTGATCCTCCTGCCTCAGTCTCCTGAGCCACTGAGATTACAGGTGTGCACCACTACACCTGGCTTGAAGTCTAGACTTCTTACCATGGCTGCACAACCCTTTTTGATCCAGCCTCTGCTACCTGAGCTCAAGCAGTTATTCTTACTCTGTCTACCCTCCTCCTTTACACCTTGGTTTTCTTGGTGTAGGTCCTTCACTAGATTCTTGAAGAGAGGTATACAAAAGGCAAATTTTTCAGACCCTGCATATCTGAAAATGTTATTATTTTTATTCCTTCCTCACTTCTGCTGTCCCTGCTCTGGTACTGGGGATTGAATGCAGGGACACTCGACCACTGAGCTACACCCCCAACCCTTTTTATTTTTTATTTTTGAGACAGGTTCTCTCCAAATTGCTGAGGCTGCTGGGATTACAGGCATGTACCAACATGCCCAGTTTACCTTTATTTCTATTAATTTTTGGTGTTGGGGATTGAACCCAAGGGTGCTAATTTACCACTGGGATACATCCCAAATCCCTTATTTTTTTTTTTTTTTTTTTTTTTTGAGACAGAAACTTACTACATTGCATGCCGGGCAAGCACCGTAACCACCGAGCCACCGCTCCAGCCCCACTTAGTTATTTTTAAAGAGAGAGAGAAAGAGAGAATCAATTTTATTTATTTTTTTCATCAGGCCTTTGTTTCTCCAACACTTAATCATGTATGTGGTGCTGGGGTTTGAACCTGGGTCCTCACGCATGCCAGGCAAGTGCTCAAACTGCGGAACCACCTCTCCAGCCCCAAGAAACTAACTTTAGAAGGTTACATCTGAAGAGTGGAAATGGGGATTTGGGTAGAGAGTAGGACTCTCACTCTTTACACTCTTCTGAACCTTAAAAATGTCTTAAATAAAGAGCATGAGTTGCTTTTATAACACAATGATGATGATAAAGCAGGAGCAAGAAGGGCTTGAGAAGGTTCACAAGTTAAAGGCATTCACGCTACGCAGCACTGTTTCCAGGAGGAATGACACAGAGGGCCTGAGATGTCCTTGTATATGGTGGAACCTAGCCACTGCTTACAGAGGTATGCTTTAACCAGCCAGGGGTGGACATAGGCAGGGACTGTCAGGAAATCACTATTTGCAAGGCTGACTCAGTGACAGAAAGGTAAAACAATGTCAAGGCCAAAGTTCAACTCCAAGAACAGGGACTGGAGTGTCTTGCACTCGTTATCATATAGTGAGTGCTTCACTGTGTATCAAAACAGTATATGAATTGTCTTCCCCAACATGATCTCACTCATTCTTTACAACCCTATGAGGTAGCATTGTTATTACCCCAATTTACAGATGAAAACACTGAGGCTTAGAGTTTACTTACCCAAATGCACACAGTCGATAACTGTTAGGCTGAAAGTGGTAGTGCAAGTCAGAATTTCAGCTATTTGAGAGGCCGAGGCAGGTGGATCACAAGTTTGAGGCCAGCCTCAAAAATGTAGACCCTGTCTCAAAGTAAAAGATAAAAAGGGCTAGGGTGTGGCTCAGGGGTGGAGTGCTTGCCTAGCATGCCTGAGGCCCTGGGTTCAATCCCTAGTACCACCAAAAATAAACGGACAATTGGTAGGGCTGAGATTTAACCCAGATATGCATTTTCTGCAGACAGCTATTTTATCACCTCTAAATACTACTTGCTGAACTCTTAAGATGCCTGTAGCTACAAACACAGGACATCATTACATTTTTGCCTTCAGGGAGCATCCAGGCTGACTGGGAGAAGATCACACTAGCATACCTAGGCTGGATGATGTCTTGGGTAAGGTATTTATCAGAACTTAATTGAGCCACAAAGATGATAAATACTGTTTAGAATTTATTTATTTATTCACTTGGTGCTGGGGATTGAACCCCGGGGCACTCTATCACTGAGCTACATCACCAGCCATTTTTATTTTTTGAGACAAGGTCTCACCAAATTCCTGGGGCAGGCCTTGAACTGGGATCCTTCTGGCTCAGCCTCCTGAGTAGCTGGGATTATAGGCATGTGCCACCACACCCAGCAACTGTATGGATTTTAAAATTGGGGAGATCACCAAGGCCTAAAATTGTCAATAAATGTAACTTAGAGAAGAAAAGGTGTAAGACTAAAGGTGAGGAGAGTATTCCAGAAAAGAGACTGTACAACGTATGCATTAAAACTGCTCTGCTCTTTCTGAGACACTAAAGCATCTTACCTAATCAGGGTGAGAACTGTGTACGTACAGTGAGTGGGCTGCTGTATGTACAAAGTTAAAACAGAATCAGAAGTCAGTCTGAAGGTTGAACACTGGCAGAAGAGCTATAATTGAACGTGAAAGGAAATTAAACTCCTGGGCAGTGAACAGGTAATATGAAGAAGTGGTCAAAAAAGTTTTTTTGTTTTGCTTTCAGTGTTGGGGATTGGACCCAGAACCTGGTGTATGCTGAGCAAGTTCTGTACCACTGAGCTGCATCCCCAGCCCTTGGTGACTGACCAGACAGAGGAGTGGAGGTGGCCTGCAGTGGAGGGAGTGATGTGAAATCCCAGGTATGGGGTAACCAGGGCCTCAATGTGGGGACTGACAGGACTGCAGAGGGAAGGGTGGTGAGAAAGTGGCTTGAGGGACAGGAGGTGACAAGTCTTGGCAATGGAGAAGAGATGGGCTATGAAGGAGAGGGTCTGGGTCAAATGATTCCAGAGCTTCAAATCCAGGTGTCCACGGGGAATGCCTCCGCCTGGGATAGGGACCGGGAGAAGGTTCTGGTTGGCTATTGGAGGTGGGGCGGGGAGGGAAGAGATAATAAATTGGGGTTTTCATTCCAAATCTCCCTTCTTCCCAGGATGGTAAAGACAGCGTAGGGACTTTCCTCTGCTGGTTTTCTTGGTAGTATAATGCACAGGACTAGCTTTGTCTGGTCTAGTTCATTTGTTCCCCCTCTTGGTGCTGGGGATCACACTTAGACCTCACACATGCTAGGCAAGGGCTTTACCACTGAGGTAAACCCAAAGCCTGTTCAACAACTCTTTATTAGCTGGCCACAGTGGTTCAGGCCTATAGTCCCAGCTATTTGGGAGACTCAGGCTGGGAAGATTGTATGTTTGAAGGTAGCAGGAGCAGGGTCAACTTAGCAAGACTCTGTCTCAAAATTAAAAGAGGGCTGGAGCAGTGGCTCAGCGGTTTTGGCGCTTGCCTGGCAAGCACGAGGACCCGGGTTCAATCCCCAGCACCACATATAAAACTGAGTGTTGGAGCAACTAAGGCCATGAGAAAAACTAAATAAAGTTGTTTCTCTCTTTCTCTGTCTCTCTCACTGTCCCTCTCTCTTTAAAAAAATATAAAATAAAATTTAAAAAAAGGAAAAAAAATTTTTAAAGGGCTTGGGATGTAGCTCAGTAGAAGTGTGTTCACTTGGTGTATAAGAGGTCCCGCGGGGCTGGAGCGGTAGCTCAGCGGTTTCGGTGCTTGCCTGGCAAGCTTGAGGACCTGGGTTCTAAACCCCAGCACCACATACACAACTGAGTGTTGGAGCAACTAAGGCCATGTGAAAAACTAAAGTTGTTTCTCTCTTTCTCTGTCTCACTGTCCCTCTCTCTTTAAAAAAAAAAAGAGGTCCCAGGTTCCATCTCCAGTACCATAAAACAAAACCAACCAACCAAAAAACAAAAAGCCTCCTCTTTATTGTCTGGGTGATGGAAATACAGCTGTGAGCAGAGCCTCAGTAATCCCTGACCCCACAGAAGACAGATATTGAACAAGAAATTAGAAGAGTTATTTCTGTGATCCTAATATCAAGGTGGCATTTCTTTCCCCCAGATCAATCCTTTTCTTCTGTATCCCCAAATCTGGAGTGTGCACCAACTACTAAGGACATTGTCAAACCCTTCATTACAGAGTATATCTTTTAACACACACACACACACACACATACACACACACACGTAAGTAATTCATTCCTTCCTTTTTTCCACAAATATTTATTGAGTGGCACCACTGCTGTGTATTCCTAGCTCTCAAACTCAAAATCTAGCGGAGGACTCAGAAAAGTAAATAGCTAGTGATAATATAAGTAAACCAGGAGGATGAGCAATGTGTGTTGTGGGAGTTCCTAGGAAGCATATCCACTCAGCCCTGGAGGGGCAGGTGTCTCGGCAGGGAAGTTTCTTTGCTGAGAATAATGTTTACCTGGCTATTCTCATAGATGTTTGCTACATAGAGGTGGAAGTGAGGACAGGGATATGTGTGCTCCATGCAAAAGAAACTTCTAGTTCAAAGGACTGGGGCGCTGGAGACGCTAAGGCTCGAGGGGCCAAGGTGGTGATGCGAGGGAATAATTTACAATGTAGAATTTTATACCTAACAAAACCATCAACCAATGTGTGAGCAATGCCAGATTTGGTAGTCCATGCCAGCTACTTGGCAGTTTGGAGGCAGAAGGATCCTTTAACCCCAGGAGCAACATAGTAAGAAACCCATGCTCATAAAAAAAAAAAAAAAAAAGCCAGGTGCGGTGTGCGGTGGTGCCCACTTGTAATTCCACCTATTCAGGAGGCTGAACTGGGAAGATGGCAAGAAGTTCAAGTTCAAGATCAGCCTTGGCAGCTTAGCAAGATCCTGTGTCAAAATAAGAAAATAAAAAGAGTTTGTGGTATGCTGGACTCAACTGCTAGCCTGGCAAGCAAAACAGGAGAAGGATAAAGAGGAGAGAGATGGGAGGGCAGGGGAGCAGAAGGAAAGGGGAGGAAGGAGGAGGGGAAGATGAAGAAGATGGTCGCTGGGCTTTTCCTCATGATCCTCCCCAATAGGACCTCGTGGAAGCAGGTTTCTCCCTTTCTCACCGTTTTTCTGGAACTTCGGGGAAATCCTGGGCATTTGGGAATAGAATTTCAGAATCTGGCTGTGTTCTCAGGTAGCCCTAAGGAAGCCCTGGAGAAGGAAGGAAATACGTTTTTGGTTCATGAGGCATAGTCCCAGCTGTTTTCAGTGGGGCCAGGAGGGACGCACATGTGACGACAAGGACTGTAGCTGCAACAGGCTTCAGGTGGTGGCTGGGAGGAGGCAAACACAGGCCTCTTGTTGGTAGCGACGAAGCACTATTGTCCCAGCCCACTATTTCCCTAGCCCACATCCGTCCTCACATCGTGTCCTTTCTTAGGCCAAAGACAGGATGGTCTGCAGGAACTGGGACTGCTTATCCCCAGCTTGGTCTGACTCATCTGTGACCCCAAGCCGGTCAGTCACTGGACCCCGGAGCCGCTCAGGGACCTGAGGAGGCTAG
This sequence comes from Aplodontia rufa, assembly GCA_004027875.1. Lineage (NCBI taxonomy): Eukaryota > Metazoa > Chordata > Mammalia > Rodentia > Aplodontiidae > Aplodontia > Aplodontia rufa. Next base: position 10,364 of record PVKS010050417.1, read on the forward strand.
AGCAGGTAAAGGGTGGCCCCCTGGGCTGTGTCCCAGTTGCTTACTGATTACTCTGGGACCTGCAGTGGGTTACCAAACCATCTTAAGCTTTTGTTGGCCCATTCCCCTATGAGTAAAAAAGCCACACCAACAGTCTCCGTGTTAGACTGTCCTTGAGAGCAGGATGTACACCAAGTGCTTAACACAGGATGTGATGTTGCATAAGCAGTCAATAAATATTTGATATTTGTTTCACTGATATCTCTTTCTGGCCTAGTACTCAACTCAGAATAGGTACTAAATTATATATTAATTTTATTTTCGGTGCTGGGGATAGAACCCAGGATTCTGAGCCTGTGCTCCACCATTGAGCCACACTTCTCACAGAAATTTATTTTGAGACAGATTCTTGCTATGTTGCCTAAACTGGCCTCAAATCCAGGGCAGATCCTCCTGCCTCAACCTTCTGAAGAGATGAGATTACTGGTATGCACCACCATGGCCAACTCAAAATGAATTTTTTTTTTTAAGAGAGAGGGATAGGGTAAGACAGAGAGAGAGAGAGAGAGAGAAAGAGAGAGAGAGAGAGAGAGAAAGGGGGAATCAATTTTATTTATTTTTCCATTGGCCTTTTTTTCTCTGATAGTTTATGTATGTGGTGCTGGAGTTCAAACCCGGGTCCTTCTGTGTGCGCTCCAACTGCTGAGCTGTGGCTCCAGCCCCCAATTTTTAATTTTATTTATTTTTTATTTTTTTATACCAGGGACTTAACCTGGAAGTACTTAACCACTGAACCACATCCCCAGCTCTTTTTTTGACATTTTATTTTGAGACAGGGTCTCGCTAAGTTGATTAGGGCTTTGCTAAGTTGCCAAAGCTGTCTGTGAACTTGTGATTCTCTTGCCTCAGCCTCTGGAGTAGCTGGGATTGTAGGTGTGTACTACCTTGCCCGGCTTCAAAATGAATTTTTTAATTAATGAACAGACACTGGGCTGGGGATGTAGCTCAGTGGTAGAGCATTTGCTTATCATGTGTGAGGTCCTAGGTTCAATCAGTACCATACGCACACAAAAAAAGTAAATAAAAATAAAATACAATACAATAAAATAACCAGACAGGAAAACTACAAAATGATCCCATGGCCATTCATTCCAACCTTATTGTCTCTATATTCTCCCTCCCTCTCTGTCTCTTTTTTTCTTTTTCCCATTCT